>PVMI01052006.1:0-20261 GCA_008528875.1 Aulacorthum solani
TCCACGCCCTCTCGCTACTATATAGGTATACACTATCCGACCCGAACCGTTAATCTGACTTTTTGCATCCACGTTTTACCACCTATGCAAACGATAAAACAATGTACATGACAATGAATTATTGTTGTACGTTTTTGAACGACACGACCTACAGTGTACGTTTTCCATTTTTTCAATCGAACGATTGGAGATTGCTCGATTGTTATCAACGACTAAAATCGATTTCATAATTTTGGATCGTTGAATTATCTTACCTAATATATATATATATGTATTTTAAAGACTTTTCAAATATCGAAGACACGAGGTTTAGTTAAGTTAAGACGTGTAAACAGAAAATGTTCCGAGCGCTAATTCACTTAGAGTATAAATTTAGTGATCTGTAGAAAAAGTTGTATACAACTTTAAATTACCAACTCGGTTCAAAGGTAACATTCGTAAATGTTCACTGTCTTTTGGTCTTTTAGCCACATATATTTGGCATCCGATATAACTAGATTAACGAACACTTCGAGGGAAAATGTTTAGTTTGAAACGGTTTACTCATAGCATTACCTACCGAAATGGTACTCAACAATGTCGGCTGTTATTGTTCTTAACCATACGATTTGCGGTCTAAATATTGTCCAAATTATTCTTTTGAACGTCGTTTACAATGTAATAATATTTTGTGCAAATATTCATGCATTTATAGCAAGAAGTAGTGACGAGAAATATAAAATAACTCTAATAATAAATTATAATAAAAGTTATAAACTATTAATTGTATAAAAAGATAAAATGTGTGTGCTATTAAAGCAGAACTAAATGTGTCAGAAATAACTTATTTTCGATTCTACACCACTCTACCATACTGGCGTTTTACCGTGCGTTTGTTGAAAATTATTTACCAAAACACTAAACACGTGACGCATTTTTAGTCGTTTAATATGCAAAAAATTAATTTTAAAATACATTTCTCGTCTTATGTATTTCCGAGTTTCATATTTTTTCGCATACCTACAGTCTCGAAAGCGCTTAGGCATGTACACGCTTGTCTCGACCTGCAGACCCCGGCAAAAACAATACAGTGATGGCGTCGGCTGCAACACCGGGGATCCGGAGAAAGAGCAGGATCATTCGGCTGCCGCCGTGGGATAAACAGGAACAGGAGGATGATGATGATTATAATGGTACAGAGGACGAGAGAGAATCAAGGGGTCGGTGAGGATGAGGAAGAGGAGAAATAGGATTCACCAGCAGGACAGTATACCCGGAGGAGCAGAGTGCGGCCTGTTTTTGTTTTAATTAGCCCTACTAATAAACGGGTGGGCATGGGTCTTGATGGATGACGGCCGGGATTTCGACCTACCGAACACACACACTTGCGGAAGGATCACGCTGGACCGTGGTAGTAGTGCGAGTTTACGGCCATGTACGTGACCGGCGTGCGGCTAAAATATATGTATATATATATTTAGTGACTTTTGCTGCGGTGGTAGGTAGTACCTTTACACACGTATGCATGTACGGTATCCGTTACCCAGTAAACGGTATAAAATACGGTGAGCATAATATATACGCACATATTATATAGTTTTAGCAGTACTTACTCCTCGACGCGCGCACCCCGACGATAGGACGGGGACGGCGCACGTGTGTATTATAATAGTGTGATAGTTGGCTGCGGTTAGGCGCGTGTAATGGGTTAGGTATATCATATATATTATATTTGTGTGTGTGTGTGTGTGTGTGTGTGTGCGTGAGCCGTGAGGGGTGAAAAACGTTACATTTGGCACGACATAAACGCCGCCGTGAATATTCCAAAGTGTAGTCTTTTACTATTACTAAATACGAGTCGCGAGGGTCACGTTTAGCGTCTCCCGAAGAGTTTCACACACACACACACACACACACGTTCTCACACTTACTTATCTAGGTACCTACATTCCGGTCATATGCGACATTAATATACCCTGGGATCACCTGGGGATTTGGCGTGCTGTTCTCCGCTTCAGCGAGCTTTTTGATGACAATTTTTCACGTCTTTTCCTCTTTCTACTAGAGCACTGCACACACGTAGTGTATATGCACTTATATCACTCGTATATATAGGCAAGTATAATAATAATAATAACAACAAAAACACACGGCTAGGTCACAGCGGGTGTGTTGCATTATCCCACGAAAAAAGAATAATAATGATTTTACGCCACACAATAACACACACACATACACACACACACACACACACACATATCATAAATGTATAATGCGCTTTTGAGGTGATGAATTGTGCCGACCGTAGGTGGTTTATTTTCGTCACCGCGGCGCCATCGTGATTAACGGTTTAATGCCTAAAAATATTACTGCCACACGCGTGACTCGTATAATTATTCTAATCAGTTATTGTAATAATAACAGTAGGTAATAAAATATTATGTGATATGATTTTGAGTGAGTACTTGTGCGTATGTTTTATTCCCCTGTATTTTTGCATAATCTATTATAAAAAAAACGACAACAAAAAACCCGCAAAACAATGATTTATAGAGTTATTCCGTGTGGCTCGGAGCATAATATAATTTAATGTACTTAGTAATTAAAACGTATACCTAGTACAAGTAGCATTAGTAGGCACACATACATCATAGGTATAAATTTATGATATTAGACCATTACAAATAATAATAAACTAATTTGTTGTAACTACGCGCACTATTAAAATTTAAAGTCTTAAAAGTGTTTTTAATAGGTTTTACTCTACGTTTTGTGAAAATGTCTAAAGTTACGCATTATGTGTGACTTGGAATTCGCACTTTGATCATTATTAACTTTTTTTTTTTGTTAGGGATTATAGTTTGCCTTTTTAATTCTGATAAACGCCTCTTTGCGTTGGCCTACTTTACAAAATCCGACGTGCAGGCTTATCTCCAAATCAAAAATATATTCTTCTCTATACGCATGAATAATAATATCAAAAATGAGAATTATTTTAATTGCTTAACTTTTTTATGATGATGGGCACATGTGAGATTTTATATTAAAATATGTAAATGAAAATATGACTATATTATGCAATGCTATATATTAAAAATAAAATACATACAGGGTGTCCAAAGAGCATATTTTACTAGGTATTTAGTATTTTAAATTGGCTGGGCGAAGGTTTCTTTAAGTCGTATTCACCGTTTTTAAATAGTAAAGATTTATGCGTCACCATTAAAATATGGTAAGTTATTTTACGAAATAACTTAGTAATAACGATCTTCGAGTGGACACCTAACTCTTAAGACAAAATATTCGACTGTTTCGTATAGTTTTATGCACAGCCCCGACAAACTTAATATATTAGGTAATGTCGCATATTTTTTTGAATTTATACACTTCGCTGAGAGCCTTAAATACACGCGACCGGCGCCGTCCGCGTCAGTGGTTGGTCACCTATCGATTATATAATATCCACCTTCACTGCCTACCTATATATAATGCAATTTTGGCCACAAAGATAATAATTGTAACTGTGTGTCTAATTTATTACATAATAATATAATGTACGGATAATCCAATACCTATTCCTATATGATTTATATATTTTTATATATTTTTATTTGTTCATTAAATTATTGTTTAGTTTTTGTGAAAAATAACAATTAATTTGAAATTTAAAATTATGTTTTAAATCTACAGAGAGACCGGTATACGAGTACTCAAAACTATAAGTTTCTTATAAAAAAAACAACCTCCTTCAACTTGAATTTTTTCATAAAATGTTTGCAATAAGACTAATTAAACTAAAAAAAAAAATAAAATGTCCAATATCTATATATTTTATATAAAATTGAGAAATACTAAATCTGTGTACAAAGTTATAGAGTAAAACAAAATATATTGTAAAGCGTAAATATTTTAAAGTAGATTCGTTCAATTAGATAAATGTATTAATATTATTGTAATTGTAGTAAAATGTGATTTCTCCGATTCATTAATTTTCAATCGAATTTTGAAGTTGAAAAGAACATATTATATCTATACAACTATTTATCTTTTAATCTATATAGTAATTTATTATACTTACGTCCTCCAAATCTCACCAACACGATATTTTTAAGTTTCACAAAGAAAACTTATTTTATCTTTTTGAATTTTTTTTATTCCAAAGTTAATCACCTTTATACTCAAAAAAAGTTTCAATGCCTAAAGCGTAAAATATTTAACCTGCAAGAGCTACAATAACTTTTACTTAAAACTTTTGTATTCAACGATCATTTATGTTTATATCTTACCGGATCAAAAATTATTTATATTATTTACTACTTCATCGCCCATTTGTTAAAAACCAGTACCTAAGAAAAATAATTATGTTTCTTCTTTATTCACAATTGTATTGAAAATAATTACTACCAATATTATACCTGAAAATACGATATAATAGTTGTCGAGTCAGTGAAAACCCAATGAGTTTCCTTTTAGTTTTTAATCAGTTTCAGAAAAAAAAAATTCAAAAAATTTTATCTTTAGACTATGCAATCAGTTTTTAATTTTCAATCAATATAGGTGTGCATTATACAACGTGCTTTACAGAATTTATTTTCATCATCGTAAAAAAAAATAACTTCTCTCGTTCCACAATGCATCTAAAATCCGTGTTCCTCAAACGATCATGTGAAACTATATGAACTTATCAAATTATAAATGAGTTGTATGGTCCCAACCACCAGTCATTAACATAGACAACATTTTGCTTTTTTTTGGGCGGGGAGGTGAGCGGGTGATAGTTCGCTATACAGGAGAGGCTCAACTATAGGATCCCTCATAAGTTAGTTGTGCACTGTTGCCGTTGATAAATTATGTCATTTCAGGTTTTTGTAAGTTTGCAACAACCTTTGTTAAGATTACGATTTTAGTGCATGGTTGCATCTATTACGTTCGCAGAACTCTAAAAGCATTTAAAATATATTTGGAACCCCCTCAGCCCGCCACTTTATCTCTACACCGCTGCCACCAATTATTATTCTATGGTCATTTATACATAATATCAATTTAAATAATTTTTTTCCGTACTTTTTATTACAGGATAAAATATAAAAATCGAAAAACCACGAGTTTCAATAAGATTTGATTTGCTAAGTACACGCATTTTTCACCAGGACAAACGGGACATACGTCGATCTAGTATATTCAATCAAATTCTATACAGCGTTAGTAGATTTTCCACTGCTGGGAGACACGAAAAGGGCCTCGCGTGTAAGATGTTTTTGGAGAATCAAAGAGGGCGTACAAACATTACTTGTAGGATAGGACGAGACGTGTTATTGGTTCACTACAGTTGATTAAATTTTCAAAAGGAGACATTCTTTGAAGTCAATCAAATTATTATTTTACTTCTTTCCTTCCAAATCTCCATTTTATTCACTGAATTATACACGCGTGATTCTTGGGTTTATTTTTTCAAGATAAACGGTTTAAGATAGAAACAAAAGACCAAGAAAAAAAATCGAAAATTAGTATTACTCTCGCGTCGACGGTTCTTCCTGCGACAAAAAAAAAATGTAAAGCTTATACGGAAATAAGCAATACAGACACACACACACACACACACACACATATCGATATTATATATACAGGGTGATTTTTCAATTATGCTCACCCCGTTTATTCCTTTTTAAACTACATTTATTCAAGTTCTGATTTTTAAATACCTAAAATTCTCAACAAAAATATCTGTTTCATAATTATTAAGATGAAAAAAGAAGAACTGCAGTTCCTGATTGAAAGTTTGTATTGTCACAAGTTCATCTTTAAGTGGAAAAAAATCCTAAGGATAAGAAAATATGGTCTTCAAGCGTGTGAATTTAAAAATTCCGAAAATCAGAATTGTAATATATGCATAATGTATGCATGAAAATAGGGCAAGAATGCTTAAAAAATCACCTGTATATACATGATACCAAATATACAGTTATTATTATTAGTACAAAGTGTACACGAGAAAAAGAAATATTGTACAGCTTGACAAAGTGTACTGTAATAATTTTTTTGCTCACCTGTATACGGTGCAACAACGCTTAAGAATATAAATCATAAATGCACATATTTTTATCCCGGAGAGTGAAAAAAAATACGTTACCCGTCCTCCGCGAACGTCATCATAATATGGTAAGTATAACAAATGATACACGATATATTGTAATATATTATTGCCCGTCTTTTATATTCTATATTCTCTCAACGCGCGACGGTGTAATTTTTGTTCTTAAAAATAATGGGCAAATGAATACAAATTACTCGAAACGTCGACAGTCAGTTCAAACTGTTAATAAATAATAATAATACAATTTAGTACACCCATTAATTTTACACATTTTTTTCCCCATTGCAATATCACTTTAATGCTTATTTTATAATAATAATAAAAGTGATATTTAATCATTCGAATAAATCGCGATGTATACTTTTATTTTTCACAATGTAAACATTTATTCAGGTAGGTACATATTGTTTTTTTGTTTAAAGGTTCTTCTCGTAAACAATATATTTTGTACATAGGTTTTTTCGATTTATTGTGAGTTGGGAAATGGCCCAATAATACGCATACTTATTTTTAAACGATTTCAACAAATATAAACCTATGACAATAACACTTATATTTTATAGTGGTGTCGTATTATACACATACGTATATGCTCTAACTGTGGTGTCTTGCCAATATTTACATTAATTACTTCTAACGTTAGTAGTTTGGCAGAAAAAGGACTTTTATTATTTTTACACTTAAATAATATATTGTATTATATTGTATTATTGTATACCACAAAAATACAAAATAGATAATAAGTAAATAAGCTCTCTATAGGTCGATTTATAAATATAACAACAAAACAAAATATAATTACCCATGTTCTAAATGGTTTACTATATATATATATATATTAACTTAAGAAAATGTAAAAAATAAAATTATATTTTTTTAAATAAGTGACCCATTATCACAATGCGTATTGGATTTCTAAGTATATATTGTATTTGTTCATTACGTAAATATGGGTCGATAAAATTATAGTACTCAATTGATTGTGTGACTGCATATAATTATAAGTATACGTCATGTGTAGTGCAATTGAAGTGTGGATGTACCAATGATTAAAAAATCTAACTGACATAGCCTGATTAATCAGATTATGGAACACACGCCTGCCGGTTTTTATGCACGAAAATCGAAATACAATAATTATGAAATAAAAGTAATTATGGCAAGTACTCAATAGACAATAATTGAACACAACAATAGTGGAATGTGATTTCCATCTAGGTTTTTCGATCAAAAATTTTTATTGTCTATATTTTCACATAAATCATCTATCTATTTAGATATTTCAAAATAATATTTCAGGGTTCGATCCATAAATCACTGCAAGTTATTCATATTTTAATAGGTGAATAATATTCACCAATTTATTTTGTTTGCATTAAGTTTGTAAAATAAAAATATGACAGTTCATTTTGCATCCCCTCCCGCCCCCCCCCCAAAAAAAATAAAAAATAAAAATAAAACCTCATTAAGTATGATATTAAAATATTGCCATATTCTTGTAATGTTCAATATTCATAACCTGCAGCTGTTTGTTTATATTTAGCATAATTGCAATAATTTTACAAATGATTTAGTGTCGGACAGTTTCTAATTCTAAACATTTTGGTACACAAAAAATAGTCAGTTGATAAATAAAATAAGCAAGCCAAATAAAATAAACGTCTAGCTTAAAAACAATTGGTCAATAGTTAAATTAAGTATGTTGCGTTTAAGTATAGTAGTTGTTTTGTAGTTATGTTCCACATTTAACAAAACCAAATAGAATTAGATCAAATATACACGATACACGCCACATGCTCAAGCTACACATGTCAGAGTACTTCTTAATATTTAACGATTTGATTGACGGTTTTACAACATATATTCCTCGTGAAAACTTTAAACAAGTTCAAAGTCTGTCGTAGCTTTCACTGTCTGTCAACACAACACGATAAGCAACGAATTTAATCTGATATATAGTTTCAGACGTTTCAGTCATCTAATGATGAAACAAGAAGCAATTCCCATAGCACTTTGTCACTCTTTAACTAGAAACACTACTAGGAGACTAAAAAGAATAGAAACGAATAAATGATAATTTAAAAAAAAAAATGATTAGACTATTCAATTAGGGTGCGCTCAAAAACAGATCTGATACATTTTGAAATGTCTGAAAACTTTGTAAACGAATTTAAAACCAAGGGATCTTTTTTAAATTACAATATTATTCTAATTTAAGTTACGTAGGAACGGATACAAATCAATTTATTTTCTTCAATTTTGAATATACCGCAGAAATGGAAAGTAAAACTTTATTACTTCTGAACGTTCGACGAGCTTAAAATATTTTAATATTATTTGTTTAATACATAGATAAATTAATAACGCCAAATCACACTTTGCAATGCGCATAATAGGTACTGCAACATCTGTGTTGAGTATACGTTTCTGATACATTATATTACAGAATATTCTGAATATTCGTAGTTTAAGTTAAAACCGTATACTTGTGAATAATTAAAACACGGAAATAATAATGTTGCCATTATCAAATAAAATGTGTACCTACAGAAAAATATCACAATTATCTTTATGATTCATAATCTTTACAGTCTTTAAAAAATAGCATACTTCATTTTTTCTTAAAATTTAGATTCTAAGCAACAATAATTAATCTTATTGATACTGTTACAATTGTAATAGAAAAAATTTAAATACTACATTATATTGTGATAATTATATTTGTTTTTCATGTAATAATATATATTTAAAATATATCTATTAAAACGCTGTTTTTTTTTTTTAGGAAAACCCGCATTACTCGTATTTTATAATTAAGTGATTTAAATATACCTAATTATTATAATATTATTTAATATTTAATACTACAGCAGCAGTTTAGTGTCTAATAATTAGTTTATTATTAAATGAATCGGAAAGGGTTAAATTTCATACTTGGTTTAAGTTCTTTACATACATAATAAATATGCCTTTGTATACTTTCAACTTAATATTTAAATAATTTATGTTATATTTAACTTGTTGCACTGAATACTTGGAATAAATTAAAAATAAACTATACTTAAATAAATATCAACATGTTAATTACACTTCAAGTGTTTTTTTTTTTAAACTTAAAAACCTAAAGTTGATATAGCTGCTCTGGTAGAAACCATTTATTTATTTTTGAGATTTTACTATGGGAAAATTAATACATCTACAAACGCTTTTTTCAGATTTTAATTTTTTTTGAAATAATATAATTTTATCACTCATTTTCTCATGGACATAAGCATTTTCGACAAGATTTTAGATGGACACCACACCCGTAGAAATGATACACTTATATAAAGGCTAAGAAGAGTAAAGGGTAGATCCATATAGGAGAGCCACGAACAGACTATATTTAGACCAGACTAGACAGAGCACATTCACTCGAGTCTGTCTTTCGATTTTATTATTTTGGACTTAAAATAATTTGAACAGTAATGTCTTTAGAGTTTAGACTCAGAAAATATTCGAGTCGGACCGACTACTTTCTGACATTTAGAATAATTCCCTAAGTCGGACATTTTGATATAACATAATAACTTTTCAGTTATCAATTTAATGTGTTTTATTTGGAGCATTTAAACTACATTATTGTTGTACATCAATAGTATTGACCAATACTAGAGCAAATATTGTGAAAATAGTATCAATGTTTTTCTTTTTCCTTGTGGTAAATATATTAGAAAAAACTAATTACAAAAAAACATTCAGATTTAATCACAAACAGAATATCACTCAAACGGAACGGCGCTGATGACGTATTAGGTTTTTTTTGTGTCAAAATCATTATCCAAGTTTCGGTGAGATAAAAAAGTGTTCAACAAAATGTGAAATGTTACAAGGAGGAAGCTATTCTAGAGAGGTAGTTAATATAATATGGAATTGTACGAGGAAACGGGTACGCGTGTACGTAGTTATGAAAAAAATGCAGTCAGGAAATTATAATGAGTCGCAGTTTCCTTCCTTATACATTTGCTGTTACTATCATCTGTGTCCTTAAAGGCCTCTCTCATAGAGGGGCTTAATCTGTGGTGGATTTCGTACTTTTTTTGTACTTATACTGTTAGTTACCTACCTACATGAAGAGATTTTTAACAATTGATTTCCCGCACCATACAAATCTTGTACCATCTTGTTATCTAGTATCCTGTGGCTCTTCATTATTTATAATTGGTTGATCCTTAATATAATTTCAAAGGTTTTTTTAAATTTTTTTTTTTGTGTACAATAATAAGATGAGGTTTTACAGAGCGTATGTGGCTTACAATATTTTTATACGACGTCTAAAAAGATTAACTCCGACTAGTAATATGATTTTAGTGCAACGGTATTCAAAAATAAATCTATTCAAAACAGTCGTATTATAGTTGTAACTATAATTTAATACGTTACAGTACTATTTTCTAATTTGTACGCTCTTGCGTTTAATTAATTTTTGGTTTACATGATATAATATCATATTTAATAACTTTACTAAAACTGTGTAAGCGACAATAATAGGTTTATAACTACTATTATGTACTTTGTACTTCTGTAATATAATTTACAACATCCGCCTAATGAACTTTAAGACCCTTGATTATCATTTCAAATGTAATTTTAGTACAAAAGAACGCTTTCTATTCTCCAGTTAGGTCAGGTCTTTAATTATTATTTTATCAACTATACAAGAAATATCAATTTTCCTCATAATATTCAAAATAATATTAAAGTTACTTCCCAACTTTTCCAATTTGAAAATAATTGATCTTTTTCTGCAGAATTTCAATGGGCTGTCGTTTTTAATTCATTATATTATAAATTATGTATACAATTATATAAAAAAAAGCCTTGTTACGAAACGTAATTATAACCATTATAATCATTATAATTGGTACCATAATTTTAGGAAAATAAAATCAATGGATGTTCAACATTGTTTATGCATAAAATATACCGTACAATATTTATGAATATTTACCAATTATTTCAGTATTCTTACCTTTTAACGGACAGTTGAAATTATTTTTGTGGCCAATTGTTGAAAACAACCACCGCTTTTGTTTCCTTCCGGTGTTCAGCGAGGTTTTAATCAATTGCCATTGTAGGCTACAATTCTGAAATAATGAAATAAATTAATTTCAATGATAATAATTCGACTAATTAAATGAACTAAACGAGCGGCGGGTACTACTGAACCTTTTTCAATGAGCCACAAATAATTTTTTATCTATTTTATTTGAATTATGACACTTTTATGTTTACCGTACCTATTATAATATATATACATTATATGATATTTATGTATCAGCTAGGTAATTAATAGTATAGTAATAGTATTATCTCGTTATTTGACGATTACAATTATTTTATAAGTGTAATGCAAAATTAGGAGAAACATAATAAAATTAATAAAAAAATTTTCTTTTTTGTATTATTGGACTTTATTAATTTACCTACTGGCTACTTACAATATAATATTATAACAATACGCATTAGGTATATTCAAGAAATGTAAAATCGTCTTTAAAATTCGGTTATAAAGATAATTTTTAAAACGTGTTATTATCTTGGTTCGCTTCCTATTATATTATGTTTTCTCATTGTTTTTGAATCATTGTCAATTCTAGTTGATAGCTGTTTGGGTGCAGTGCGGGGCTGTATATATTTTACGAATGGGACCTATTAATTTTGAATTATGTCAAAACCCCTCTGTTTCTCTATTATTATATACACGGGCTAAAAACCCTTTGTGCTCCAGTTACAATGACTAATTAAATTGATAAAGGGAGCTTCTGTTACAAAACGATAACTAAAGGCGGAACGCGTATATAATTTGTGTAGTTCTACGACAGTTGTTGGCGAAACACACATAAATTACAAGCAATAATAAGCAAACAAACGCGGTGATTTTGAAGATTTTATTCTCTTTTATATTCCAGTGTTATACAATTTTTCCCCGTTTTTCTATAGTTCGTCCATCTCTGAAACCTAACGGAAGTTGTTGTATTCCTCCCATTCGTGATATCCCTCTTCGTATAATAAATCGGAAGGTGCCAAGTACAAGTGCATAAAAATGGTTTTATATTTAAAAAATACACTCGGTGCATCATGTTTTATGTACACAACTGTAGCGCAATCAACTATGTCCTTATAGGGTGAGAGGGTATGAGAGGAAGGCGGTGAACATCTGTAAGTACATATTACTAACTTCAAAGAATTGTAGAACTTACAAAATATTTAGACATTGAAATTATAATAGATTGCTTGGTTACATTTAAAATGCTGATAGCTTCGATAATATTTATGTATGTTTTTAAAAAAAAATTAACATTTACTTCTAAAAAAAACTAATTTTGAAAGAGCTGAAAAATACGATTTTGTACCAAAGGTGCTGTAAAACCATATATAGTATTGGGAGGGGGAGATCGGGCGAGATCACCCCTTAGCTACGGCTTACACACAACGGTGGAGACAAACATTATATAACCTAACGAGTAACTTTATACGGTTGACCTAACCGCTACGCCTGCCCCTTAAAGAGGTGATATTTCTCTTAATACCAATGAGTGGCGGCATGCTCAGAGAATCGTACATCCGTGCAATACGTGCGCACGATCGTCGAGTAAGAAAATATAATACTTTACTGCCGTAAACCACCCCATGGAGAGTAAATAATAATTTATTGTGAATAGGTGATTCACCCGCCGTCATTAAAATGTTTAATCGTATACAATAAAATGTAATATATTATAATAATATCATAATATATCACATATTTTTATATGTGTACACGTACGGTTATGATAATAAAATAAATATATACTTACACATCGCACGACACGCGTGCGGTGTGCAATATTGTTTGGCGGCCGCGTGAGACTTGGTGGTTGAGGGGAGGGAGTTTTTGTGGCAGGAAAGGTTAACGTTGTTTTTTTAGAAAACGTATTTATGCACTACAAAGAATTAGATTATCTGATGATGATTTACGCGGGTGTCGGGAGAGCACANNAAGCTGCGCGGGGCTTGGGCATTGCCCCGAAAAGATGGACGAGTTTTAAAACGCACTTGGGCATATCAAAAAGAAATAATATCATAATATAGCGTACGGTGAAAATGTTGTGTTCGTTAAGTTATATTATTGTTTTGCAATATTTTTCAAACCAAATACACTGTGCAGCCGGTCGAAGCACGTTTGTGGTCCGTGAGGGGGAGGGGGTGTATCGTTTCGAGTGATAAACTAAAAAAAGCTAAAAAATATGCGAGTCGACGGTTTGCGTTGTATAGCATTCGGTGCGTTTATATTGAATTATATTGGACTCGTTTCCGATTGCTTCGGCGCCTCCGGGAAGTGCGCCCTTCGCCCTTCGGGGATTGACGGCCGATAAAAAACAAACAGACATCGAGAGGCGTGAAAATTATTGAATATAATCAAACGCGAACGACGCGAGTATAATATAATATATGGCGAGCAATCGGGTGCTCCGTTCAGATCCCCTGGTGTATATAATATAATATAATATAGTAGGTACCGTCTATACAAGTGTAAATACATATTATTTTGCGAACGTTCGACCGTCGACAGCAAAGTGAATTTTTTCATCCCCCTCAAAAATTAACTCATTATAGATATTATAATATTGTTGTGTATTATGTATTATGTAAACTGACACACACGAGTGGTGCTCGAGGCAACATTATTATGGACGTCACTGCTGTACGATGGATATATTAATATTTGAATATCGTATCAGCTGTATATTATTAAAAATAAATCCACAGCAATTATATACAATATAAAATATGTTAATAATATAGCCGAACATGGTTAACTCGAAGTTGAAGGGACCGGTCAAAAATTCGAGTTATTCAAGGATAATACAATATTATTGAAAGTTCGACTGTATTTTAAAGATCCGCGTATGGAGTTGATTAACGCATATTTACTAAACATTTATTTTTATATTATGTATTTATAACAACTACGGTGGCGATATATTATGAAACTATAAAAAATAATTTGTTTATTAAAAATTTTAAAAGTCTAAGAGTTGTTTGGTTTCAAACGGTGATTTCGTCACCATGTTGTTAGTACCATCATATTGTTTTATCTATTCATTTATCAAATTTACTTATTGTAAATTGCCTTGTTTTAAATTAAAAATATATATTATGATATATAGAGGATGGTTCACCAAGCACTTTCACCACCATTTTTCATTTAATTACGAATTTATTCAAATTCTGATTTTTTGAATTTTTAAATGGACAATTATACTATTACAAACTATTAATATTAGTCATTAAAATTTTCAAATTACCATATCCTATATATCTTCTAAACTCATAATCATGAATCTTTTATCCTCGTTAGTACACAGAGTAAAATAACACAAAAACTACTCGTTCAAATTTTTATGTCACATCTTGAATTTTTGAGAAAAATTCTCCAATAAACAATTTAAAGAAGAAATAAGAGTTTTCATTTGAAAAATCATAGCATGCTATCTGATATATTTTCTCTACGAGGAAAATCTATCAATCATAATTTTGTTTTTGTTTATAAGTAAATCCATAAGTCCAGAACAACAAAAACCTTACAAAAAATCGGTCAGAAACAAAGAACGTGTATCCAGCTCAAAACCATATTTATGTTAATAGAACTTTGTATCTCTACGGGACACTTCATAAGTAGTACAAAACAATATCATGAATTTGAAAATATGGACTGTAAGTACGTATAATTAAAAAATCCAATGTAATAAAAATATAGGTAAAAAGAGGTAATGAGGAGATGTATCGCCCCTCATCATCCCCATGATTGACTACATGCGCTGTCAATAAACCTTCACCTTCCATAGTTTAAAATACATCATATGATATGGAAATATGGTAGATTATATGTATTATTTTTATGTCAAAGTTTTTTCTCGTAATTTAAGGTTTTATTATATGAAACTTGGTCATATTTACAGCTGGTAGTCACTGTAAAAACCACATTACAGAGTTTATTTAAAAATATAAATAAACTTTTGATAGATACGTTTTTATCTGTTATGGAATAGGTACAAACATAAAATTGTCGACAATTTTATTTATTAATAATCCATAAATAAAATATATCAGTAGATTGCTGTAATAAAATGAAAACATAGGTACTATAAAATCGTGTTTTTGGACAAATCTCTAATCATATTTTCGAAACGAAAGAAATGTAATTTCACTTTTCAGTTTTTTTGATAATTTATTCTTAAACATTTATTGCGTATTATAGTTGAAACAATATTATGTATGCATAAACTAACAATAAACATAATTTGCCTCCCGGAATAATTTAGTTGAATTAAAAGATTTCTATTCATTGACTAGAAATTAAAAATACAAAAAGCTAGTGTTTTTCGGAACAAGGCGAAGACGATATTTAAATTAGATTTTGCGCATATCTATCGTACACGTTACAAGCGGAGACATTATAGAAAACACAATAATAAGTTATTATGGATTAAGTTAGGAGTAAATAATTTTGAAATAATTTACTCCGCTCTTCTCAACTTGAAATACTTGTAACTATTATTGACTACTCGTTCGAAATACCATTTCTATAAAATATTGAACATTAAATTAAATAAAGCATCCTTTTATTGAAAAAAGTAACTTTATTCACTTAAAAATTCATAACGATAAGAAAAAATAATTTTTATTTCAAACATGTTGCAACGTTTTGCAACAGTGACTTGAAATTATGTAAAAAAGTATTTTCAGAAACGTCAATACTTTTCGGGAAAATAAGTATATTTACCTTTAAAAGAGTCACCTGTATATATTAGTACCTATACATATAGTGAGCGTATAGTGACTACACAATCATTATACAGTAAACGGTTGAAAATACGATAGTTTCAACAAAAGGAAAATATATTTATGGATGGTGATTTGAATAATATGTATTATAGTGTTTAAAACTACTAACCGTTGTGCAGTTTTCGTTTAATCTGAATATTAAATCTAAAATGAAAAAATAAAAAATAATACAGGAGCCCATATAAATTGTAAACACGATCATTACATGTTTTTTAGGCGATGGTATCCTGAATAGAAACAGTAATGTTCTTTGTTGTTTTGAATTCACCGGAATACATAAATTATAATATTATTATAAAGTTATCGTACATAAAGTCTATATTATTAGGTCGAATATATATACATAAAATATTATATTTTATTGATGTGCATTTTTAAGTCATTAAAGCATTGGAAAAAAACAAACGTTTTTTATAGGTAATTTACTTTATAACATGGTAATAATAATAACAAAAATCGTCTCATATAATATAATAATCGTGTTTAATAAATAAATCAATCTGTTAATTATAGTATCGATTTGATAATACATATTATGATACAGAAGTCTAATTTCTTCGTTACCCACTGCCGCCACCCCCATATTTGCAGCGTTTAGCTGTCATTGGTTAAATATAGGTATGTAATATGTAGATTATAATATTTTATTAATTATTAGTTCTTCCCCATAGCTTACGTCAATGGCACACGGCAGCCACGCGTGTGACTAGTTTTGACAAGTATACAATATGACGTATGTATAATATATTTGTATCATATGATTTATTACATTTTTTGAGCGGTAGGGAAAAAATAAAAAAGTTTGTAAAAAAACGGTGCCTAACCTAACGTATTTAGTGAATTGTGTTATTATAATATACAATATTAGTAGTTTATTAGTGGATTACGTAACAGTGTACCACATATACCCTTTAAATAATTTAGTCTGACAACGACTTAGTATTTTAATTTTTAATGTTCTAAATAATAAATATATATATATGATTAGTCGAATATACATGTTGTTTTACAAATTTTTTATAAATAATTTAATAATCAATATAAAAAAAATTGATAGCTTGAACAAGTAGGTATTATAATAAGTATAGAATGTAATAGATGTAATTTAAATTATACTGTCAAACCAATGGCCACAGCTGCCAAGGTTTTTATTCCTTTAATAATAATAATAATAAAGGGTTTAAATACAATACTATGTGTTCTTTAACTACCAGCTATAATTAATGCCCACATTTTCAGTTCAATACACTGTCTACTCTTACGGGAAGCACGGTTCGATTAACCGATACAATAATATTAGTAATAATTTATTATCGTATTCATTCCTAACCTATATTGATCGTCGTTTGTACCTTCGAAGTACAATTATTGTTTGTTCGGCATGTAAGACCTAAGTTATAGTAGACCCGTAATCGAAAACCACGAACTTGGCTATTTTTGAACAGTCATGAATCGTAGTAATGAGAGCAGACTCGAAGATGGATATATTTCGAATGTTACTTACAGGCCCGGTTCTGGGGGGTTCATCACAAAGTCTATTATTATATATTGATCGGGGTCGGCGGCGGCAGCGAAGATAAAAAATAAAATAAAAAAGCGACATACGAAATATCATATACAAAAAGAGGCCCGAGAAATAAAATGCAGAACAAATGGAGAAAAAACGTCAACCGCAAAAACAGCCCCCAAAACGTAAATAATGAATGTCCGGGGAAATGACGATCAACCGTACGATGTTGTGGTCTAATCAAATATATATGTATTTAAGGGAAGTGATCCGACGGGATTGCAAAGACGGTATCGTAGTCACGAGAGCTGTACAAAATATGTAATAGAGTTGAAAATTTTCTCGCTACGTTCGTCTGACACAGACGATAAGGCGATAGTGGATTTAAAAAATCGTGTTATGAGAATATACTTTCAGAAATGCGACCTGTCGCTGTGTTATGTTATATGCCAAAAGCAGCATCTGCAGAGCCAGACGTTATTATATATTTTATTTTATTTTATTTTTTATTGCGTTATCGCAATTTAATAAATAAATCGAATTTATATCACACTTATATTCATTTCGACGGTTCAACATCGTTGAGTTGTATATCTGAATTAATCTTGAATTTGAACTCTGGGGTGGTGTACATATAATATTATTATCACCTTTGAAAAGATACTAAGAGTGTTATAGTAATCTGCTTATAAAAAAAATAAAATTAATGATCTAGATTTCGTTAAAACCCGTCACACGGAGTATGCTGTCTGGAAATTCTATAAAAATTACGAACTACGTCCTAAAAAAACAACTAATGTAATCTAAAATAATCCATACAAACGATTCGCTTAGATTACCTCGTACAACTATGATTTGAAAAGGCATAATAATTATATTTTAAAACAACCGGAGTTCGGACGAATTTATAGCTTCAAAAATGGTACGAGTAGTATTTTGAAACTAATCAATTACCTACTATAGGCAACTAAAGTACAGTAATAAAAAATAGACTGCAAGTATCTATATTGATGACTAAAATAATATTAATTGTTGTCTTTAATAGTGCATTTGTTTCGACCGGGCAATTATTATTTATTGTTTTATTTTTTCCTTTGCAATACCACAAATTAAGTATACGGCTCTTGTACTTAAAACACAGTCGTTTCAAAAATACTGTTGTTTGACAAACATAAAATGTGTACCGGTGCATTTCACGACAGCAAAAGTAAAACGAATTATGCCCTAGGTTAAATTAAGCGGTTTGGAGAGAGGATTATAAGGATACCGTTTAGTTTGTGCAACCCTTTTGATAACGGACAATTTGTACATTCAAAATTGTTAGGAAAAGGCATTTGTGTCTATTGTTGTTTAATGCGGTTTAACCAAAGCATAATGATCCAAGTCCCCCGTCAAATTGCTAATTGCGAATTCCTGTATTATACAGGTTAATCCAATAAGTTGCTCAAAGCTTCAGAACTTTATGAAATTGATCTGGGAACTCAGCAGAAGACGTTAAACTACAGTACACAAAACAATAATTCAGTGTATAATATTATAATTGAGTTCTTGTACAATTGGCACATTTCGTTAATTATGTACGTTTTTGATGACTATAAATAAGTATGTTTCGTATATTCGTATTATAAAAGTATAATTTGGAATTTTAATAGAATTGTATAACATATTATACGGCTATATACCTGTAATTTATGTTGTGTAAACTAAATTTATACATCAAATTATATATTGTTCATTTTTTTTATTTTTTCAATGAAGGAGGTTGTTTGTTTATCCGCTTAAACAAACGGAAATAAATTGTATTTAAATAAATTAAACATTCAAATTTTGAACCATGTACAAAAACAAAGCATCTAATTTACATTTTTCTTATAATTTATTTATTTACGGTTAAATTGCATTTTTTTTTTTTTTGTTATCTATGATCGAATTTGTTGTTAAAATATTTATTTTAAAAAAATGCTGCGCAATATGTAGTGCAACGTTTTGTGCATATTTTTGTACGACACGATATTTCTTGATATTTCAAACTAATTTCTCCATAAATTCTGAGAAATTATGGGAGTACACAGGCATGTGTATACATTTCTTTTAAAATATTATGGTTTTTGAGACAATTAAAAAGAAGTTACAGTAGTACTGTTTTAATTAGCAATATCAGATCTAAGAAAGTTCGTGTTCCAAGGATATAAATAAAAATTTAGCAAAAAACGCAATCAATGTATTAAAATAAATTTACGACTGAGTTAGCAATAGCCACGAAGACATAATACGCACCTACCTATATTGTTGTACGTTAAGTCTGAGTAATGTACAGCAAATAGACTTTATACCTATGGAAAGAAAACAAAACTATTTGTAGAAAAGGATCAGTAGGTATTGCATTTCTGAATCTCTATTCTCTCTGTGTAGTCTCTACGGTTGTCGGTTTTGTGTTATTAAAATTTATAAATTTCCTTTTCGTAATAATGTTGACCGACGGTACATCGGACGAAGGTACAAATTGTGTGTGGGTGACCACCCTCCCACAAATTCGGAACATATTTCAAAACAATTTATAGGGAAATGTTTATGTGTTTAATAATTAATAATAATAATAATTTTTTTTTAAGATTTAGGTAAGTATAAATAGATAGGTATTATAACTGATGGTGGATAGATATTATATCATATTATTACTATAGGACTAAACGTTTGTAGAAAAATGCATTATATTCACAAAGTTGGAATCCAGTACTAATAATGAGTTCAATTTTTGAAACTTTTAATTTCCAATTTTTGGCATTTTTGATTTTGATATTTTTTGGTTAT
>PVMI01052007.1:0-12025 GCA_008528875.1 Aulacorthum solani
CATCACCATCATCATGGCGAGTTTAATATGCACCTGTGGTTGTCGCCAGAGATTGCGCGCAAGACCGCGGTTGCAATCCATGGAAAATTATTGGAACTTATGCCGCAAGATAAAGCCAAACTTGACGCCAACCTCCAGCAGTTTGAGGTAGCTTTGGCGGACACGGACAAACGCGTTAGCGCACAACTCGCTCCGGTCAGAAATAAAGGATATTTCGTTTTTCACGACGCTTACACGTACTTTGAAAAACAATACGGTCTCTCGCCCACCGGGCACTTTACCGTCAATCCTGAAATTCAACCGGGCGCTCAGCGTTTACATCAGATACGAACACAGTTGGTTGAGCAAAAGGCGGTCTGCGTCTTTGCTGAGCCACAATTCAGGCCAGCAGTCATCGATGCTGTCGCCCGCGGAACGCAGGTGCGTAAAGGCACGCTCGATCCCCTGGGAACAGACATCAGCTTAGCCAAAGACAGCTATGTGAAATTCCTCTCACAACTGTCGAGCCAGTATGAAAGCTGCCTGAATGGAGCATGAGGAATAGGTAAAAGTGCAGCAGATAGCCCGCTCTGTCGCCCTCGCATTTAATAATTTGCCGCGCCCCCACCGCGTAATGCTGGGTTCTTTAACTGTAGTCACTCTGGCCGTCGCTGTCTGGCGGCCTTACGTTTATCATCCTTCGGATGATGTGACGCCCATCGTCAAAAACATCGAACTGGATAAGAACACCTTCCGCACGCTGTTGCCGGAAGCCAGTGAGCCTATCGATCAGAGCACACCGGAACCGGAAGAAGAATTGCCTGCGGACGATGTGGACACCGACGTGCCCGAAACGGCCGGTGTTCACGACTACACCGTTTCATCCGGCGATACTCTGAGCAGTGCCCTGAATCAGTATGGCATCGACATCAGTGACATTAATGCGCTGGTGATGAGCGACCGCGACCTGCGTAATCTGCAGGTTGGTCAGCAGCTGAGCTGGACGCTGGATGATGATGGCGGCCTGAAAACCCTGAGCTGGGAAATTTCCCGCCGTGAAACCCGTACCTATGAGCGCACCCCTAAAGGCGGCTTTAAGATGGACGCGGAGATGCAGAAGGGTGAATGGCGCAACAGCGTGATGCAGGGCGAAGTGCGCGGCAGTTTTGCCGCCAGCGCCCAGCGTGCCGGGCTGAGCAGTGCCGAAGCCAGCGCCGTGATCAAAGCGCTGCAGTGGCAGATGGACTTCCGTAAGCTGCGTGCGGGTGACCAGTTCAGCGTACTGATGTCACGCGAAATGCTGGATGGCAAGAGTGCGCAAAGCCAGTTGCTGGGTGTGCGCCTGCGCAGCGGGGGTAAAGACTATTACGCTTTCCGCGCCGAAGATGGCAAGTTCTACGATCGCAGCGGCTCCGGTCTGGCGCGCGGCTTTATGCGCTTCCCGACGGTTAAGCAGTATCGTGTCTCCTCTAACTTTAATCCGCGTCGTCTCAACCCGGTTACCGGCCGCATAGCGCCTCATAAAGGCGTCGACTTTGCGCTGCCGATCGGTACGCCGGTGCTGGCAGTGGGTGATGGTGAAATAGTGGTGGCGAAGAACGGCGGTGCCGCGGGTAACTACGTCGCCATTCGTCATGGCCGTCAGTATATGACGCGCTATATGCACATGAAGAAAGTGCTGGTGAAGCCAGGTCAGAAAGTGAAGCGTGGCGACCGTATTGGACTGTCAGGCAACACCGGACGATCTACCGGGCCGCATCTGCATTTCGAAATCTGGATCAATAATCAGGCGGTCAACCCCTTAACGGCGAAACTGCCGCGGATGGAAGGCCTGACCGGTAAAGATCGCAGCGATTACATGGCACAGGTTAAATCCTGGCTGCCTCAGCTGGGTCTGAAGTAAGCGAATTTCGTCAAATCGCGCAAAAACCGACGGGTTTCCCGTCGGTTTTTTGCTATATGGCGCAGGATGATTGCAAATTTTCAGGTCGTCACTATCATTAGCCGGTCATTGCTTGAGGCGAGTGCATGGAAACCCGTAAAAAAAATAACACTGAATTTATTCCCGTTTTTGAACGTTCTTTTCTCAAACCTAAATACTGGGGCAGCTGGCTGGCGATTGGTGGTCTGGCCGCGATGGCGATGCTACCGCCGAAAGTACGCGATCCTCTGCTGGGTCGGTTAGGCAAATTCGCCGGTAAGCTGGCAAAGGGTGCACGGCGCCGTGCGCTGATTAACCTCTATTACTGTCTGCCGGAACTCAGCGAGGCGCAGCGTGCGACGCTGGTCGATGAGATGTTTGCGACGGCACCGCAGGCGATGGCAATGATGACCGAGCTGGTGCTGCGCGATCCGGCACGTATCCGTGAACGTGTAGAGTGGCATGGTCGTGAAATTATCGACCAGATGAAAGCGGAGCAGCAGAATGTGATTTTCCTGGTGCCGCACGGCTGGGCGGTGGATATCCCCGCCATGCTGCTGGCGTCAGAAGGTCAAAAGATGGCGGCGATGTTCCATAACCAGAGCGATCCGCTGATGGACTATGCGTGGAACACCGCACGCCGCGGTTATGGCGGACGGCTGCATGCGCGCAACGACGGAATCAAACCCTTTATCAGTTCAATCCGCCAGGGCTACTGGGGCTACTACCTGCCCGATCAGGATCATGGCCCGGAGCAGAGTGAGTTCGTCGATTTCTTTGCTACCTATAAAGCGACGCTGCCTGCGGTAGGGCGACTGATGAAAGTCTGCCGCGCGCGTGTGGTGCCGCTGTTCCCGGTTTATAACAGCAAAACGCATAAGCTTGAGATTTATGTGCGTCCGCCGATGGACGATCTGCTGGAAGCCGACGATCACCAGCTGGCTCGCCAGATGAATGCAGAAGTGGAAGTGTTTGTCCGCCCGCATCCCGAGCAGTACACCTGGATCCTCAAGCTGCTGAAGACCCGTAAAGAGGGTGACATCGAGCCCTATTCGCGCAAAGATCTCTATCCGCGCAAATAGCAAAAAGGCCGCGAAAGCGGCCTTTTCTTATCACTTAATCGCTGGCTACAGGCTTATGCTCCCGTCGCTTTGAGCTTCTGAGCGGCCTGCTCAGGGCAAACCTGTGGCTGGGCTGCCTGTTTATAACGCCTCCAGCCTGCTGCGACGTTTGCGCTCGCGCATAAACAGGATCACCAGGCCAAACCAGAGCACGCCGCTGATAAAGTTGACCAGGCAGAACCACAGCGTGCCGCCGCTGAAGTAGCCACTTTTCGCCAGCTCAATTCCCACCGCCAGCGTCATAATACTGATCATTCCCAGCATCGCTGCCACGCTGCCTTTGCCTTCGTTGCTGGCGTAGAGCGTCAGGCGATACAGTCCGGCATTGACCATGCCAGCACCAAAGGCGTAGAGACTCAGGCCAGCGGTTATCAGCAGATAACCGTGGCTGTTCATCAGGCTCGCCACCAGCGCCAGGCTCAGACCAATCAGAATCGGCCAGGCGGCGAACTTCACCGGCTGCTCAATCGGCACGCGTCCCGCCAGCTTACTCAGCGTCAGGTTACCGGCGATCATCGCCAGAAATACCGGCAGCTGCAACAGGGCGTACTGCATGCGTGACAGACCTTCGTCGTGCATCAGGATCACCGGCGAAAGAGCAACCCAGGTGAGGATCGGGATAAACACCAGCCCGATAGCGAAGGAACCAAACATCACCAGCCGGTCTTTCATCAGCCGGCCATAGTTGCGTGCAAGATTGGGCAGGGCGATGGAATGACTGCGGTCACCTGCGGTTTCGGGCATCACACGCCACAGCACCACAAAGGCGACCAGGCTGCAGGCGGCAAACAGCCAGAACATGCTGCGCCAGCTGCCAATGGTGAGCCAGGCTGCACCAGCAAGCGGACCCGCCAGCGGAGCCAGCAGCGCCACGTTGGCCATCAGCGCCATCATGCGCACCGCCAGCGCCTCATCGAAGGCTTCCTGAATTGCGGCATAGCCGACCGCGCCGATAAAGCAGAGGCTGATGCCCTGAATAAAGCGCAGGCTGACAAATTCCTCAATCGAGCTGACCCAGTGCATCAGCATGCAGGCGACGGCAAAAAACAGGATGCCGAAGAGCATCACCGGTCGCCGGCCAAACTTATCAGAGAGAGGACCCAGCAGCCATTGCAGCACCACGCCGCCAATCAGGTAAGCGGTCAGGGAGGTGGAGACCCATTCAGGGCCGACGGAAAATTCACTGGTGACGATCAGCATGCCAGGCTGGATCATGTCATGAGCAATATAGGTGGCAAACTCGAACAGCACTAACGCCAGAGGAAAGAGTAAAATTCGGCCGGTAAGCTGGCTGATGGGGTGGAAACGGGCCATCTGGCCTCCTTGTCAGAAAAGAAAACGCGACTGCCAGGCAGTCGCGTCGTTTATTCTACACCGACAATGTAAACCCGGGCTCAATTAATCCACGCGCAGCACACGTGTGGTATTGGTGGTGCCGGTGGCGCCCATCACATCGCCCTGCGTCACAATGACCAGATCGCCAGAGACCAGGAAGCCTTTGTCGCGCAGCAGGTTAACCGCATCGTGTGCGGCAGCCACACCGTCGTTATTGCTGTCGAAGAACACCGGCGTTACGCCGCGATAGAGCGCGGTGAGATTCAGTGTGCGTTCATGGAGTGACATGGCAAAAATCGGCAGGCCTGAGGTGATACGTGAGGTCATCAGCGGGGTACGGCCCGACTCGGTCATGGTGATGATCGCGGTGACGCCCTGCAGGTGGTTCGCGGCGTACATGGATGACATAGCAATCGCTTCTTCGACATTGTCGAACTGCACGTCCAGACGATGCTTGGAGACGTTGACGCTCGGGATCTTCTCCGCGCCCAGGCAGACCTTCGCCATCGCGGAGACAGTTTCAGCCGGATACTGACCCGCTGCGGTTTCCGCAGAGAGCATCACGGCATCGGTGCCATCCAGCACGGCGTTCGCCACGTCCATCACTTCTGCGCGGGTCGGCATCGGGTTAGTGATCATCGACTCCATCATCTGGGTCGCGGTAATGATGGTGCGGTTAAGCTGGCGGGCACGACGAATCAATGCTTTCTGAATGCCGACCAGTTCCGGATCGCCAATCTCAACGCCCAGATCGCCACGCGCCACCATCACCACATCAGAGGCCAGAATGATGTCATCCATCGCTTCCTGGCTGGCGACCGCTTCAGCACGTTCTACTTTTGCGACCAGTTTGGCGTCACAACCCGCTTCGCGCGCCAGACGACGTGCCAGATTCATATCTTCGCCACAGCGTGGGAAAGAGACGGCCAGATAGTCGACGCGGATTTTGGCGGCAGTGATGATATCCGCTTTATCTTTTTCGGTCAGCGCTTCAGCTGAGAGTCCGCCGCCCAGTTTGTTAATGCCTTTGTTGTTCGACAGCGGGCCACCCACGGTGACTTCGGTGAACACTTTCATCTCCTGAACTTCCAGCACTTTCAGCTGCACGCGGCCATCATCCAGCAGCAGGATATCGCCCGGCACCACATCTGCCGGCAGGCCTTTGTAGTCGATACCGACGCGCTCTTTATCCCCTTCGCCTTTACCCAGATTGGCATCCAGCAGGAAACGGTCGCCGATATTCAGGAAAACTTTGCCTTCTTTGAAGGTTGAAACACGAATTTTTGGACCCTGGAGGTCACCGAGGATGGCCACGTGGCGACCCAGTTTTGCGGCAATCTCGCGCACTTTATCGGCACGTAGCTGGTGATCTTCTGGCGTGCCGTGAGAGAAGTTGAGTCGTACAACGTTCGCGCCGGCAGCGATGATTTTTTCTAAATTATTATCACGATCGGTGGCCGGGCCGAGGGTTGTAACGATTTTGGTTCTTCTGAGACGTCTTGACATCGAGGACTCCGTAAACATTTAAGCGTGCCCTGGTCTGTGGACACAGCATGGTTATCTATTCTATATGATCGACGGGTTGTGATACGACTCACATTGTAAATGTAATGTTAATTTTTTTTACTGATCATCCTTTTCCCGAATGGTGTGCTTTTCGTAACGCGACGCTTTCAACGCCTCTTTCACGCGTTTCAGGTTTTCCCGGAAGGGCGCACCCCGTTCCAGGGTGAAACCGGTCGCCAACACATCGATCACGGTCAACTGCGCCAGGCGCGATACCATCGGCAAATAGATATCCGTATCTTCCGGTACATCAAGCACTAAAGCTATCGCTGCTTCATGGGCAAGGGGAGAATCGGCAGAGGTGATGGCTATAACGGTGGAACCGTTTACACGGGCCAGGCGAGCCAGTTCTACCATATTTTTTGTGCGTCCAGTATGCGAAATGAGAACAAAAACGTCACCGGCTCGACTATTTATGCAACTCATGCGCTGGATCACAATATCGTCTGACCAGATGACCGGCAGATTAAAGCGCAGAAATTTGGTAAAGGCGTCATGCGCTACCACAGCGGAAGCACCCAGCCCGAAAAAGGCGAGTTTGTCAGCCTGAGTAAGCAGGGTGACGGCCTGCTGCAGTTGGGCGCTATCCAGTTGATCCCGTACCCGCTGCAGCCCTGCCAGCGCCGAGTCAAAGATTTTGTGGCTGTAGTTCTCCACACTGTCATCGTCCTCCACGCCCCGGCTGACCCAGTTGCTGCTTTTCACCAGGCTCTGCGCCAGTTGCAGCTTAAAGTCGGGAAAGCCGCGTGCGCCCAGTCGATGACAGAAGCGATTCACCGTGGGTTCGCTGACGCACGCTTCGCGCGCCAGGGTCGCAATGCTGGAGTGCATCGCCGCCTGAGGCGCAGTCAGAATCTGCCGGGCGACTTTCTGTTCCGCATTGCTGAGCGCGGCGAACTGCGCCTCAATTTTTTCCAGCATATTCATAAGCCGATGACCATAATCACTTTTACCAATTTCAATTATCCCTGTCGTCAGAGTCGATTAACAGAGACTATATCGTGTCAGCACCTGCCAGGCGCAACGGCGGACAAGTCGATTGCCCTTTTTTTTGGGATACTTTGACCGGTGCCTGATTTTCCTGACACCAACAGACACAGAAAAAACCGGCAATCCGCACGTGTCATCACACGCGCTTAGCACATCCGGTACAGAGTTAATGCGGTTGACCCGGCGAGTCGGTTTACCTGGCGCGGGGAAAAAAGTACATTGTGCTCAAAGAAAATAATAACCTGGACCCGGTGGCAGAGGATGCATCACCACCGGACTATCCTGCAACGAGGAGAGGAAAATGGCGGTAACACAAACAGCCCAGGCATGCGATCTGGTGATTTTCGGTGCCAAAGGCGATCTTGCACGCCGTAAACTGTTGCCTTCACTGTACCAGTTAGAGAAAGCGGGGCAGATCCACGAGGAAACCCGCATTATTGGTGTCGGCCGTGCCGAGTGGGATAAAGCGGAATACACCAAAGTGGTACGTGAAGCGCTGGAAACCTTCATGAAGGAGAAGATTGACGAAGCGCTGTGGGACAAACTCAGCAATCGTCTCGACTTCTGCAACCTCGATGTCAACGACACCACGCACTTCCCGAAACTGGGCAAGATGCTGGACCAGAAAAATCGCACCACCATCAACTACTTCGCCATGCCACCCAGCACCTTTGGCGCCATCTGTCAGGGTCTGGGCACCGCGAAGCTGAATGCTAAACCGGCGCGCGTAGTGATGGAGAAGCCGCTGGGCACCTCACTGGAAACCTCGCAGGAGATCAACGACAGCGTTGGTGAGTACTTTGATGAGAGCCAGGTGTTCCGTATTGACCACTATCTTGGCAAAGAGACCGTGCTTAACCTGCTGGCGCTGCGCTTTGCTAACTCTATCTTCGTGAA
Source organism: Aulacorthum solani (assembly GCA_008528875.1). NCBI lineage: Eukaryota > Metazoa > Arthropoda > Insecta > Hemiptera > Aphididae > Aulacorthum > Aulacorthum solani. The sequence goes on from PVMI01052007.1 coordinate 7,810, forward strand.
TAACTGGGATAACCGCACCATCGACCACGTCCAGATTACCGTGGCCGAAGAAGTGGGTATCGAAGGCCGCTGGGGTTACTTCGATAAAGCGGGCCAGATGCGCGACATGATCCAGAACCACCTGCTGCAGATTCTGACCATGATCGCCATGTCGCCGCCGTCCGATCTCAGCGCCGACAGCATCCGTGACGAAAAAGTTAAAGTGCTGCGCTCGCTGCGCCGCATCGATCAGACCAACGTGCGTGAGAAAACCGTTCGCGGCCAGTACACCGCTGGCTTTGTGCAGGGCAAAAAAGTGCCTGGCTACCTGGAAGAAGAGGGTGCCAATAAGTCGAGCGCCACAGAGACCTTTGTGGCAATTCGTGTCGATATCGACAACTGGCGCTGGGCGGGCGTGCCGTTCTACCTGCGCACCGGTAAGCGTTTGCCGACCAAGTGTTCAGAAGTCGTGGTCTACTTCAAAAACCCGGAAATGAACCTGTTTAAAGACTCCTACTCCGAGTTGCCGCAGAACAAGCTGACGATTCGTCTGCAGCCGGACGAAGGGGTTGATATCGAGATCCTGAACAAAGTGCCAGGCCTCGATCACAAGCACAAACTGCAGACCACCAAGCTGGATCTGAGCTACTCCGAGACCTTTAACCAGTCACACCTTGCCGATGCTTACGAGCGTCTGCTGCTGGAGAGCATGCGCGGTATCCAGGCGCTGTTTGTGCGCCGCGATGAAGTTGAAGCCGCGTGGACCTATGTCGATTCCATTATCGACGCCTGGGCTGCGGATGGTGACTCTTCCAAGCCGTATCAGGCGGGCACCTGGGGCCCGGTGGCCTCAGTGGCGATGATTACCCGCGATGGCCGTTCGTGGAACGAGTTCGAATAACGGAAGTGATGATGAAGCCCGCAACGCGGGCTTTTTTTTCGCCCTTAAACCGGGCCAGTCAACACGAATAAAATTGAACTGCCGTTTCAAAATGGTCGCAGGATGATAGACGCTCAGGAAGTTGATCATGTATGGTAGTGACGCAATTTACAGGGCAGGAGCCGATGCTCCATGACCGGGTCGCAATCCCGGTGTTATCAAGCAAGGGGAACTGATGAAAAACTGGAAAACGAGTGCAGAACAGATTCTGACCACCGGACCTGTGGTGCCGGTCATCGTTGTGAACAAACTGGAACACGCCGTGCCGATGGCAAAAGCGCTGGTGGCAGGCGGTGTCAGAGTGCTGGAAGTGACGCTGCGCACGCCAGTGGCGATGGATGCCTTACGTGCGATGATTAAAGAAGTGCCGGATGCGATCGTCGGTGCGGGAACGGTGATTAATCCGCAGCAGTTACAGGAAGTGACCGATGCCGGTGCGCAGTTTGTGATCAGCCCTGGCGTCACCGAGTCGCTGCTGAAAGCGGCCGTTGAAGGGCCGGTGCCATTGATTCCCGGCATCAGCACCGTTTCTGAGTTAATGACCGGTATGGACTACGGTCTGCGCGAGTTCAAGTTTTTCCCGGCAGAAGCGAACGGCGGCGTTAAAGCGCTGCAGGCGATTGGCGGACCCTTCCCGCAGGTGCGATTCTGCCCGACCGGCGGCATCTCTCCGGCGAACTACCGTGACTATCTGGCGCTGAAAAGCGTGCTGTGCATCGGCGGTTCCTGGCTGGTGCCCAACGACGCGCTGGAAGCGGGCGACTGGGATCGCATCACCCGCCTGGCACGCGAAGCTGTTGAAGGCGCGAAGTAAGTTATGGCGGTGAGCGTCTGCTCACCGCACACGTTTATCCCTGAACCGTGACCGCTGCTGCGCTGGCAACGGCACGCGCAATCGCCTGATCGGTGCTGTCACCGCTGGCGAGCGCCACGCCCAGCCGACGCTGGCCGCTGATTTCCGGCTTGCCGAACAGGCGCAGTTGCAGACCGGCACCCAGCGCCGCTTCGACATTCACAAACTGCACATTCTGGCTGGTCAGTTGCGGCAGAATAACGGCGGACGCTGACGGACCATACTGGCGAATCGCGCCAATCGGCAGACCGAGAAACGCCCGCACGTGCAGCGCAAACTCTGACAGATCCTGCGAAATCAGCGTCACCATGCCGGTGTCGTGTGGACGCGGCGAAACTTCGCTGAATATCACCTCATCACCGCAGACAAACAGCTCAACGCCAAACAAACCATAGCCACCCAGCGCCTTAACCACCTGCGCGGCAACATCCTGTGCCCGCTGCAGCGCCACATCACTCATCTGCTGCGGCTGCCAGGATTCACGGTAATCGCCATCCTCCTGACGGTGACCAATCGGCGCACAGAAATGAATGCCATCGACTGCACTGATGGTGAGCAGGGTGATCTCGAAATCGAAGTCGACAACCCCTTCGACAATGACGCGTCCGGCACCCGCGCGGCCACCCTGTTGCGCATAGTCCCAGGCGTTATCGAGCTGGCTGGCATCGCGGATAAAGCTCTGACCTTTGCCGGATGAACTCATTACCGGCTTCACAATGCAGGGAAAGCCGATTTCGGTAGCCGCTTCATCAAAGCGCGCCTTGCTATCGGCAAAGCGATAGCGGGAGGTCGGCAGAGAGAGCTCTTCAGCCGCCAGCCGACGAATGCCTTCGCGGTTCATGGTCAGCCGCGCGGCACGGGCAGTCGGCACCACGCGCTGGCCTTGCTGCTCCAGTTCAACCAGGGTCTCCGTGGCGATGGCTTCGATTTCCGGTACGACAAAATCAGGCTTCTCTTCAGCGATTAGCGCAGCCAGCGCCGCGCCATCCAGCATGTTAATCACATGGCTGCGATGGGCGACGTGCATCGCCGGGGCATCGGCGTAACGATCAACCGCGATCACTTCCACACCCAGACGCTGACACTCCAGCGCCACCTCTTTACCCAGTTCACCTGAACCCAATAGCATCACACGCGTTGCTGCCGGACGCAGCGCTGTTCCGAGAGTCGTCATTTCTTCACCTAAGCAGTCAAAATTCGCGCGCAAGTATAAACGAAAACGTTTGCGTTCTCATCTTTCGTCCATCTGGCACGACCTTTTGCCTTACTTTTCCCGCTCTGACGTTTCCTGACATCCTTTTCGTCAGGATAGCGGACTGACATCTTAAAAGGAGTGGATGATGAATAACTGGTTGCAACAAATTCAGTCGGTATTGACGAAGAAGGGCGGTGAGGGCAAATCGGGCGGCGGCTTAAGCGACATGCTGGCGCCGGGTGCGCTGGGCGGCCTGGCCGGTATGCTGATTGCCAGTAAATCGTCGCGCAAACTGCTGACTAAATATGGCGGCAAGGCGCTGATTATCGGCGGTGGTGCGGCTGCGGGCGCGGTGCTATGGAACAAATACAAGCAGCGGGTCAGCGAAGCACACCAGAATGAACCTGACTTTGGCGTGGCGCAGACGCCGGTTAACCTGCGGGCTGAGCGTCTGGTGACGGCGCTGGTGTTTGCCGCCAAAAGCGACGGGCACATTGACGATCAGGAACGGGCAGCGATTGAGCAGAATATTCATCAGTCCGGCTACGGTCAGGAAGCGGAACAGCTGATCCAGAAAGCGATGAACCGCCCGCTGGATCCGCAGTGGCTGGCCGCCGATGTGAAAAACGAGGAGGAGGCGCTGGAACTCTACTTCCTGAGCTGTGCCGCCATCGACGTTGATCACTTCATGGAGCGCAGTTATCTCTCCGCGCTGGGCGACGCGCTGAAAATCCCCCAGGATGTTCGCGACGGTATCCAGCAGGATCTTGAGGCTGAGAAAGCCCGTTTACCCGCCAGTTAATCCCTCTGATATTCCGCTGGCGGGTCACAGGATGTGATCCGCCAGCGGCTGCTTCTCAACCTATACCTGGCTTCCCGCTGCTGAAGTGTTACGCTTACAGATCATTACGTTCACGGAGACGGATGGATGAAAGCACCCATCGCAAAAAAAATACCCCATGAGATGACGCTGCACGGCGAGACGCGCGTTGACGACTACTACTGGCTGCGCGACGACAAGCGCGAAAACAGCGAGGTCCTTGATTACCTGCGTGCCGAAAACAACTACGGCAAAAAAATCATGTCGTCACAGCAGCCACTGCAGTACCGGGTATTAAAAGAGATTATCGATCGGCTGCCGCCTGAAGATCACTCAGTGCCCTATGTGAAAAATGGCTACCGTTATCAGAGCCGTTATCAGAGCGGTAACGCATACCCGGCCTATTACCGCCAGCCCGCCGCGAGCGAT
>PVMI01052018.1:0-14599 GCA_008528875.1 Aulacorthum solani
CTTACTTTATTCAAAATATATTTAATTAATTAATTAATTTTTAGCTTGAGTAGCCTTAAGCCTACCTTTAGAGAATTTATTATTATGTACAATAAAACTTAATCAACAATTTACTCTATAATTATCATCACTAAGAATATTCAATTTAATGCTCAAACATACAACAACAAAATAGTCATTGTGAATATTTTATATATTCCATTGTCATTATTACTATGCAAAAACATACTTACAATTAAAAATTAAAAATTGAATGCTAGCTTATTGAAGCAAAATTAGTTAAATGGTTGTTAAATTATAGAACACACAGTACTAAACCATTTATGGAATTTGATTTGAACTATACTTCAAAAACACAAGTTAATAAATAGTTTTTTTAATGTTTGATTGAATAATAAAATTATAATTTACTATCAATTAAATAATTTAAGAAATAACTGTATTTATTATAATAAGTACAGCTATTAATATTAATGATATGATGTAATAGTTCAAACATTCAATTTTTTAAATTTAGTGTATTATACAATAATTATAGGTTAAATTAATTAAACGAATGCATATAAATTACAAATATAATTATTTCAACAATTAAAAATGTCCTAAGGTTTTTAAGTAAATCAAATTTATTTCAATAAAAACTTTTATGAATTGCTCGTAAATTTTTATACCTCTTAAGAAAAGAACACATTTTAATTGTGAATACTGATCATATATTTACAAATAACTAATGAATAATAAGTACTTAATATCTTTAGTTCCAACAGTTACCTACAATAATATTGTAATCATAGACATTTTTAGAATGTAATGTGGTTACATTTAAAAAGAAAAAAACAGCGAATATGAACCAATTAATTATTTTATGTATTTCCACATAATTTATTATTGCCTATTAATTTGCACTTATTTTTATGGAAGTATGTCAAATTATATGAAGAAATTAGATAAATTGTATGTAAAAATGTCATCAAATGGCATGATTTACTAGTGAAAAATAACGAGACTGAGAACTTTTAGTAATTTCCAAAGAATAATCTTGTTAAAATTTACAAATGCAGTCAATAAAAATGTCCATTTTAACAACAGATATGGGTAGCTTACCAGCTTTTTTTCGGTTTTAGTGGTTTGATGCTTCTTCGATGTCACGCCAATCACGAAATAACAATTGATTGTTAGTGTAACAAACACAAAATTAAGAAAAACCCTCTATTAAAATGATAAATTGAGCGATAAGAATAATGCGGGGATAAGTAATTAATGACTACTCTATACTCAAAACTCGATCCACACCACAGTAAATATTAGAAAAACAAAAAAAAATAATAGAACATAGTTATCATAAAAAAAAAACAAATTGAAAATAGATATCAATAAGGTCATTAAACTGTAAAACGCAAAACGCTAGTGTACCGTGTTAATAACATTTATTCGGTATAATATACTTCTCCGCAATTTTCATATTATCATATTTGCGAGTGCAATTTTATTCTGATAACTGCAGACTGTTAAATACGTCAACTACAACGGGATTAAGTGATTTTTTTTTCTTTTAAAAAAAACAAAAACAAATTGTAGGATTATCAGAATGTGTAATAAAATAATAAATAATAATTATCAAGACGATTAGGAATATTGCTGAATGCCGCCCGAAAGAAAAACGTTTTGTATCCCCAATCCCCATTCCCCGGAACATTGGATAGAGTACCAGTCAATCCAAATTGCCACCGATGTGAGTAGTGGGAAAAACTAGGACGTACGTCGACCTGTCCCGATGTCAACTGTGTCTGCCGTCCGTTTCATACACTGCATACTATTGATAATGTCTGGTGTGCATACGTTGATACATAATATTATATATATTATAACAAACATATTAATATATTATACAAAATTATCTATGATAGTATGCCTATAGTATTATATTATATTGTTATTAAATTAGGTATATTATATTTAAATTGTAATTTTGTTATTATGAGTTATGACTTCTGAGTGTTATGCTAATGACAATATTGACAATATTGACAAGTGACAACGCGCGGCTGTAGATATAATTTATAATTACTAAATAATAATTATTAAAAAACCTATTATATACATATACAATACATACAGTTTACTCGTAACGTACAGACTGGCGGTGACTTATTATTACCTACTATATAGGTAGTATTATAGAACCTATTCATAATGTCGTACATTATATAACCAATGCCACACACTAAACACATCTTAGACGTAGACTACAGGTCACAGACATTTTAGTTGGGAGGGGGCAATGGCATAACTTGAAGTTAATTTATTTTTGGGGAGGGGACAAAATATAAAAATACTTTTTTACCTATTGACTAAAAGTATTGATGGTGGGAGTGGAAGTGACGCCCTTCTACCCTCAATGAATTTTATTAAGAACAAACCTATACATGTAAGCACCAAATAGTGGTCCTTGAAGTTTGGTAAAATTAAAAAATGAGTGAAAATGTAATAGGTATTACCTGTGAGCTGCCCGTAACCCATTCGTATTATAGTGTAAACAATCCTAAATAAATATATAAGGAAAGATAGACATTAACTATAGGTAGGTAGTTTTTAAAGTTTTAATCATGCCAACAAGTTAGTTAATTCTCTAAACCAGATAATTTAATTAATACCTGATTAATAGCTGTCTGTTGTAATTACCTCATTTTTTTCTGTTAATTTGAAAAATAAAAGAGTATTATTATAACTACCTAACCTACATGTTAAATTAAAAAGATGTTAGATATAAATCGATATCGATAGCTGTAGTTAAAATTGTATATTAACTAAATATTTTTTTAAAGACAGTGATTTTAAACAAAAGTAGACAAATAAAATACAAAGCTTGATTTAATAATATAGTATGCGCAATCAGTGCCGTCAAGGAGGCCAAAGACGGGGCCATTTGCCCCGTCTGCTTGTAAAAAGAATCCACTTACATATTGGGCCAGCTGTTGGTGAAATAATACAACAATAATATTTTTCTAATTTTAGAGCAAGTAATACAATATTATAATATAATAGGTAATACATAAGCACTAGACGAGATAAAGATGAGGATATAGATAAAAATGAAAGCGAATATTAGATTGAGAGCAAAACGATCTATTTTTTGGGGGGTTTATTATTACTTACATGAGATTTTCAAAACATTTATCTCCTTCCAGTAAAAACTAAAATTTCGCTACCGGGTACAATTTTATAATTAATTAAACTTATAATAAAATAAGTTAGAAAAGCTCACTCTACAAACGTGATTAAGTCCAGGTTTCAAAACTTATTTTAATACGATGAAATAACAATAATTTCAAATACAATTTATTAGAATTTGGTAACTTTAATAATACTTAAAGACTAGTATAAATCTAAATTCTAGATCATATACTAATAAACTAAGTAATTATCTTAATACCTATAATCGTAGTTAAATATCTTAGAACAAACAATCATAGCTATGTACAGTAACTATACTACATTACCATACCGTATAAGGTCACAGTGCTTGGAAAGTAAACATTTAAAAAAAGAATTAGTTCACGTTCACGGCGTTCATATTGTTAAAAACGAACTAAATTGTTTCTTGTTCCTGGCTTAAAGAAAGAAACTATAACATAATTGTTGGTAATAAATTGTTTAATTATATAGTTATTTTATTTTAAAATGTTCAATTTGTTTATTTCATACAATTTAAGACTGCCGTGGATGACTTGACATATTGTAAACATTGTCAATACTATTGCATATAGTCGTATATAGATTTAATTATATACCTCATTATATTGACTAAATTTCTAAAAAACAAAAAAAAATTAAAAAACTTTTGGCCTAAGAATTATTAAAATTTCCTATATTTAAGTATAAATAAACGGAAAAAAAACAAATAAAATAGTTCGTGTTCTTCTAAAAAATGAATAAAATTTCAATATGTTTCTTCGCATAAAATGGACCTACGTTCCCGTAAATTCCTGAAAATTGAACGAAATCATTGAAACGACTTTCTTTAAAAGCGTTCATTCCAAGCATTGCTATTCGCTACCTAAATAAATACCTCAATATCAACAATCGTAAATTCGTAATTATGTATTATCACAAGGCAATATAGACAAAGGTCGTACTGAAAAAATTTCGTGGTGTCCAACATTATTTTTTATATTTATACTGGACATTAGATTTGAAAGTTCAAAATATCAAAAACTTTTGTTCAAATTTTATAAATTTCGGGGGGGTAGGTCAAGTTAGATACTAATGGAATCTAAAATAAATGTGTTATAAAATACTATAAATTAGAGCTCCGACAACAAGAGGTGCAAAACGTTGAAACATAAAATGACTATAAAATGTCCGGGGAAATCCACCTTACCTAGCAGATTACCTTTGTCTATTGAAATTTGAAGGTAATTATGCCTATACAATTTGAGTATTCTCCCCACTTAGTACGTACACCATACCACTTCCCATTTGCAAGTACACACATCATAAATTCTAATATTATACAGATCCGTGTACTGTGTGTCTGTGTACAATATACATAAATATAATATACTTAGTAACAAGATTTAATAATTTACTAATCAACCTTATATTTTTCTAGAATTCAGGAGATAATGGATAGGTTTATGATGAAGTGTACTTTTGTGAAGGCAGTTGAAAAAGCTTGAAACATAATAATTCGGCTTTATTTTTCCATTTAAATTGTAGTATTTTTCTACTTACAAAGAGAATAAAAAACTTTAGAAATCATTAATCGTCAAATACGTACCGATCCCAACCTGCCTGGCTGCCTACGTATATACTCTATGATACATTATAATACATTTTATACATCTACGAATATTTAATAAATAAGCACGATTAAGAACTCATATATATATTTATATTGTGTTACTTATATTATAGTATAGGGCATAGACGACATTAATATAAATAGACTAGCTATTCCGCCCAACGTTGTAGTACAGGTCGAAGATTTGTATTTTTAAAAACTATGTTTGTAAAAAAATATTTATGCCATAAAAAAATTTATTTTTGAAAAAATCATGTTTGAGCTACAATTTAGTTAAATAGTTTTGAGTACTTACATATATGCTACAAACATACATTCAACTCTCATATTTGTTTTAAGATGTAGTTTTTTTATTCGAAATCATAAATGTGACGATTTGATGCATGCTTTTACTTCATCTGCTTGAGTAACCAATAACAACTATTTATAAACCAAAAATTCCATCATAAATCTCAAAATCTCTGTCTGAGCACCTCCCCGAGTTGGACCTACCTGGTAAAATTGTGAATCTAAACCATTCAAGGAAACATTCAAGCACACCCAAGAAATTTCATTAAAAACGGTACAGCCATTTAGGAGGAGTTCAGTCACATACAGTAGAAATATACACATAAAGATATGCATAATGGCAATCAGTTAAATACCGCTATACTATTATATCTTAGTAAATATTTATATAGATGAGATGCAGTAAAACATTAATAGCGTCTAAAAGTATTAGGTATTATTTACGATTTATTTATATACTTAAAATTGAACCAAATTTATTAGGTAGGTCCTCAATATTTTTTTAAAGAAAGAACCCAGCTTTGTATAAATTTAAATAAATTATTTTTCGTAAATGCAGTGAATGTGATGATAAACTGATTAGGTAATTAATGAATTGACACTTCGCGGTTTTATTAATAATTATATGTGTTATTATAAAAAGTGAAAACATACCTTTACTGGCTACTGCAGAATCTCTATAAAGCAGATAAATATTTGATTTTCAGTTTGAGTGTTTCAAGGTATCTATTTGATATTTGTCATTATATATTTATTAGACTATTATTATAGTTTAAAAATATTTCGATGTTAGTGTGTTGCCTATTTCGTTCAATTCAATTCAATTTAATTAATCAATAATCCCTATCAAAAAATTGTCGACTTCCAATTTAAAATATTATGGTTAACCTTGTATGTAAAAGTTATATAACACATAAAAAATTCATATTTTCGTAAAACCTCTTAATTTCGCAGCAATTTAGACTCCGTTAAAAAATGTACTCGTTTAGCTAAGTAGTATATTATGATCAAATAGTTATATACTGTACAACCAGAACATCTATATTATCTAAGACTTTTGAGAAATAATATTAAGTACCTATAGGCTGTAAGTAGGTACAAAAACAACACAAATTTCGTGATTTTAAACACGATTCTTTACCAAAATTTTTTAAAATTACTTTTTTATTTTTCATTTATCAATATGCAGGTTGTAAACAACATAATACGTTGGTGAATTAGGAATTTTAAATCATAAATTATTTTTCCTTAATTTTGTGACGTGTCCATACTCTTCAGATATAACAAAATTACAATATATTTACCAAAATGTACCTATATTTACATACATCTATAAATAAATTATATTTTTACTCTAACAAATAAAATATTACATACCTATTTGTATATTTTTGGTGGTGCAAATTGATAGTAAAATGCAGTTATGTAATCAAATATTGAAACATAATATGCATTTAATTGTGTGTTAAAGGTCGACGCACACGTAGTCAACAGTTGGCCGTCAACATAAAATAGGGTATTAACTATTAAGACAGTATTAACGCGTACGCATAGGTATCTATTATCTGTATAAATGTTTAAAAATTCATAGATATTTAGTAGGGCACAATAGTTACACTGATCAAAATTCTCACATACAGCTAGGCCATCTTTATTTTTTATCCACCTGCATGTTATATAATCACAAATTTCTCAACATTTTCTCAATGACCATACGCGGCGCTTCTGTTCTACAACAATAATAATTGTCCAACACACAAAATTATACGATAAATCGATGAATAAATTACCGTGCCGGTGTCTACAGCTAAACATAATATTATGTATATATTTAAAATATTTAAATGTATAACTACACCTGAGCCGCCGTTACAGACCGACAAATATGAATTTGGATTAATTTAAAAATGTTAGTTATAAGTCTTAAAATGGTACTGTGATGTGTTCTGTTTGGCTACGTGTCCGAGGTTAGCATCACAATTAATGATTATTATTTATTAAACGGTTCCATAAAAATCTACTTCCAATAATAATAAAATGCTTAAATTATAAACTGAAAATCATTGCGGGACGAAAATATAATCGCGCGATATTGTTTTGATATCGATTGTTTATTACGACTTCATTTTCGATTGTATGGAATTTTTATCCAGTTGCATCGAGCTACCAAGGACCGAAAAAATTAAACCTGGATGGAAAAATAGCGAAATATGCATTTTGGCGTCATCCCGTACCAATAAACGGCAGATCCAAATGACTGGAAATAAATTCGACTAGACGGCCGTCTCGGGACGACGTCATCTCTCCCTATACTATAATTGTGTACAGTATATAGAATATATAGAAGATAAAAAGACCAAGTGATAAGATTATACTTGTCTTTATCATTAGTTTCGATTGAAATTGATTCGTACTTAGGTGAAAGTTGTCCTTAATGGAGATACCTTCCTTTATTATTCTGTAAGAATTATGGCGAAGCTGGTGAAATACATTTTACGTTGTAATTATTGTGTTCGTGAATAATCGTATTGTGACCGTACATTAAGATTGTTGCTATCCAGGTACGTTAATTTTAAGGACCAGAATTGTATTAGTGTTATATTTTTGGTTTTTGAAATTTAGTCGAATTGAAAATAGACACATCCATATATACCTATCTAATCTTTTTGTCGATATTATTTACTCAAATACACTAGGTGCAAGGTACTTAGTTATACTTGAACAGCCAATATGCAGCAGAAGTTATAAAACTATTTTGTGATAATTTTTTTTATATATATCTAGATATGTATTATTCAAATTAACTTTTAAGAAATTAGAGCACTTTTAACAAATCAATGAATTTAGAACTTAAATTTTCGTTTTATTTAGGTACAATTTATTTATAATTTTTTTGACTATAAATTAATGTACATACCTACTGAATGACATTTAGTATTTTATTTGTCGAATAAATATTAGTCAGTAGGTCAAATACAATTTGGATTAAAAAATATTTGTTATACCTATATTATAACATTTAAGAATGAACTTAAAAGATAAATGATACTAAAATCTAGCAGAACGAGTACCTATTATTATTTATTGCAAATGCAAAACCCCTTAGTAATTAATAAAAAATTTTTTTTCTTAGTGATAAGACATATTTTATAACAACTGATTTAAATTTATCATGATAGGTAATTCATAAGAAAATGACTAACTATCAGATAATTTATTTTATTGACAATGGTTGAATGATAGAGTCAAGTTTCGATAACTCAAACTTTCTTTCTTGTCTTTTGAAGTGTTTTTAAGTTGTGTTCGAGGTATACCTATAACTTGACAAATATATAAATCAAATTTATTTTTATCGCTCTTGAGATTAGGGTTATTGAGATTTAACTGTAATACAGTATATATTACTATGTTCCTACGTATCTTAAAACTCTATGTTCTAATATTTCAAGAATTTTACTTAAGATTATTTTAAAAACTGTAAATTTATTGATCATTACATTTTTTGCATGCATATAATTTTTTATTACTTTATTAATGTCTGTGGAATTTCATCTAAACCAGTATCTAAATGTATCTCTATTATCACGTTTGAAAGTTTCTGATTTGTAGTACCTAAGTATTGTGTCAATTATTCTTTTATTGCTGTTATTTATTTAGGTAAATTGTAATCTTTATAATTACTTTTATGATAGGTAGTTGATAAGTGTTATTGGATTATTGTTATAAGATCCCAAGTCTTAATAACTGACATTAAAATTGTACTCAAAATTAATTATTTTAAATATCTATGAAAAATTTAAATCTAAAAAAAAATACTGTATCACAATCTACTAAATTTGGAGCTTATTGTTTGAATTTTCATTTTTATTGTGTCCTAACTCAAAGTTGAAAGGAGATAAGAAATCACTTTGATATTCCTAACTCAAATTTAACCTAACCTAATCTCAAGGGGAGTAAAGTTGTCAAGTTTTTGAGTTATCGTCACTCGACTGTATTTATTTTTATCTTTGGTTGTTAGGGTAATTAGCTTTCTGTTTAGGGGCTTATAGTTGTAAACAATATTAATTATAACAATGCCGGAACCTATAACACAACTAAAATATGTCAGTCCCGAATCATTTCCTACGTTTGTGATTGTGTATAATGTCTAAAATCAAACAGTTATCTGATTGGTATAATTTTTTTGTGAAAGCAATAATAATTAAGATAATGGATTGATTTATTGCTTCATCATTTAAGTTTAAGTTTGCAGTTAGTAAGCCAAAATATAGAGAGAAAAAAATGTGTAAAATAAAAAAACCATTCACATTATATAATTTTTCTAAATCAATTCCTCATTATTATTGCACACTAGCTGAATATCTGGCTTTGCTTGTGTGCAGTATTTTTGCTTTATAACTTTTTTTATCAGTTTTTATTTTACTGATAGATATTGTCTTTAGATCATTGATATTATTAATATTATAATAATAAATTAATTATAGTTATAATTTACTAGATCACCTTGATTTTTTTTTAAATAGTTGTTTCTGGGTTATCTTCTAAAAAGTTATAATGTCCATGACTTTGTTGTAACATTATTGTTTTATGGTGGTATAAAAACTCACCAACATTTAAATTGATATATTTTATTCATGGCAATACTATGGCGATAAATTCTATTTTGCTCACTTAACTCCTTTTGTGGTTGAATTTTGAGCTTTGCCTGTGACAATTTAAATTCTTGTGGATTTGCATAAGGTTCATCCATTTTAGACCATTGATGTTATATATTAAATAACTGTGTAACCCGGGGTACAACCTGACTTCACCCTGGAAAAAATGAACAAATATTAAATACAACTGTATGTAGGTGTATCTCAGTTTGAGTATGTCTCAGTTTTAGTGTACCTAACTTTCTGAAATAATTAGACATAGGGTGACAACCTATAATCACAGATTAGATTTAACACTTGGTGTATTTTTTAATTATTTTTTTACTAGTTTCTAAACCTTTCTTATATAGTTATGTCTCATTAACAATATCTGAGAAATTTGTAAAAATTAATCCAGTAGTTTCTATTCTGTCGAGGCCATGTAAACATGATAATTTGATGAATGATTTAACCTTATCTGTCCAAGTAACCAATGACAATCACTTATGTACAAAAAAAGTTATTAATTTCTACTTTTAATATTATAATATGCAATCAACGCCAACCATTGTCCATTTATAACAAAACTATTTCAATTTTCACCATAAATCTTAAAATCCTTGTTTGAGGGCTTCTTTAGAATATAAATTTTGGAAAATCCTTTCTTAGTAGGTCTTAACATCATAAAATGAATCTACTGACCAAATATCATATACATAGCTTCAGCAGTTCCAGCTAAGCAATGATGAATCAGTCGGCCAGGATAAATTCTTTTATATATATAGTATATATACATAAATTATATTGATAACTATATTTTTTTATTATTATTCATCCCCTAATAGTCCCCATATTTATTTTATCAATAATGTTAATTTATAATATATTTTCAAAACTAACTTATATTACATCCTATGCATCCCGTTGCCTAAAACACTAAATTGTCCTGGTCTCTTGTAAGTCTTAATCGATTTCCAGTGTTTTTTTAAAAATGTATTAATTTTTCTTTTAATATATTTAGGACTTGTTCTTAAAACTATATTATTATGTAGCACAAATCATTTTTGTCATTATTGAGTGTTAAGTTGTAGCTGAGATATTTTTAGTCATAAATTTAATTTAAATTCATGGAAAACTTAAGAAATTCCTAATAATTGTATTGCGTTATATTGGGGCATTAAAATTTGGTTAAATATTTTCTGTAGGAAAATGTTCCTAGGCAAAATAACTTAAGCACTTTCCTATAATTATTTAAGTATGTTAAACCTGATTTGTAATTATACATTCAGCATTAATTACAACAATGAAATAAATTAAAAGCTATGAACAAAATAGTTTTGTTATTTAAACTTTAAAGTTATAAATTAAAACATTAATTTCTCGTATTAAGGTATAAAAATAGTTTAGCAAAATAATTTCATTTTTAATTGTACTGAGTTTTGTCCTAATGTATTGTTTTTAATAACATAATGGTTTTCTAAAACCAATTTGATGAAAAGTCAAAATTAATTTATGATAGGTATAAAATTAATATAATTTGCAATTGATTTTCTTATCAATATTATTATGTCTTAATTTATGTTTAAAATTGATAGTATTATTGAATCTATTAAATATTATTATTTACCAGTTGTTTGAATACAACTATACTTACAAATATACTTTTGATTTATTTAATACTTGGTACATTAAATTTCTTTCAGTTTTAATGTATGATCAATTAAATAAACATTCAGTGACATGGAAGAAAAAGATGTAACATTTATTTTACAACTTGGGTTGATCCGTGACTCAGTAACATTGAATGCGTCTTCTTTTACTTTAAGAACTTTAAAAGAAGCAGCATGTGATTTTGTAAACATAAAAGTAAGTAGTAGAAATGTTTATTTAAACATTAAATACACAATTTATTACATTATAATATTATAATANNAATATTTTTAAATTGTATTTATATTACATATACAAATATTTGAAATTATTAAAAGATAGGTATCCATAATATATTTTTTAATTTTTTTCTTCAATCCCACTAAATCTTTCTTTATTGATTGTTTGTAGAATTATTCTAGAAACTATCACCTAAATCTCAAATAGGTAGTATCATAAATGACAAATATAAATTAAATTATGTTTTTTCTATTGATAATTTGAGTTCATTGCTAATTAGTAACTATTACACATTTTTGTTTTATTGACAATGTGATATTGAGATCTATAACCTATTATTATATTTAAAATGTAAATATATTTTTTGAATTTTCTACAAATAATCCAATTAATTAAAAAGTAGAGCATATTTTTTTATAATGGATTTAATATTTAAACTTAATATCAATTACAAATCAAATTAATAATTTTAATTTATTTTCTTGATTACATGAAGTTATTAAAGAAGTATAATTTAATTACTTCAATCATCAAATGTGAAATAATAATTAAATTAATATGCATTGTAGATTCCGACCATGTTAGTTTTATAGTTATGAGATTTTTCGTTTTTAATAAAACATTGAAGCAATAAAGAAAATTCGGAACTTTTGGTATTCACTATTAGAGTGAGGTTTACCACATATTGTGCTTTAGGTAGGTAATTTTATAAGATTTTAATGTAGTTTGAACTTAGCAACAATTATAAAGTAATTAGGGTAAGCACAATTCTTACAATATGTTGATGGTTTCACAAAATGAATCAAGCATCTATTCAACAATTTATTCAACCTAGTATGATTCAGCCAACTCCTATCTCACTTTTTGTAAACTTTAAAAAATTAAAATTAAATTTATCTCAATAATTATTTATAGTGTATAATATAATAATTGTTGTATTTAAATTTTGTGATTTGTTGCTTATTTGTAGTGTCCTGATCATGGCCTTACTCGATTAGCTGAGAGAATTTTACTGTTCCGACATAACTATTCATGTGATCAAATTCTTGTACCTGTAAATAATGTTATTGACATAAGTGATGAAACTATAATTGAAATTATTCTGTCAGGTAATTATAAATTTAATATGTTTCTATACTCTGACTCAGAAGAAAATAATCAGTCTACCGACTGATTTTCTTCAGTGCTGCACTTCTCCATCAACAACCCGGTGTTAGCCTAATTACATGATTCTCAACTTTTCAATCGCATCATTCGTGATGCTTAAAAAGTGAATAGCTTGTAAGAGTTGTTCTCTTTTGAGATAGAGTATATATGCGTATATGGCAATCAACAATTTATACATTAGTATAGTTTTGTAATTCTGTACCTGTATTAATTAATATTAATTAAAATTATTCTTAGGTCAATCATTATCTGAAGAATATGAGAGCTCAGTTATTAAGCCACATTCTTTAACAGTACATTCATACAAAACTCCAACATTTTGTGATTATTGTGGTCAAATGTTATTTGGGATTGTACGTCAAGGTTTAAAATGTTCAGGTATTTGATGTACTTAACTAACTACATGCATAGAATCTAAACAAATCTAGATTATTGTATCAAAAATTAAATTTATTATCATGTTACTGCATTATATGATATGCTGAGTGTCCATGTTTGCTATATAAGGTTTCTGCTATTTAGAGATTCTAATCTTTGTTGTACATATGTATTTTTGATAGGGATCTTAAAATTATCCACTATCGAGGAATACTCATAGACACATTCACACACATGATATATTTTTGTATTAATTATGACTACTGTTATTAGGTTGTAACTTAAATTACCATAAAAGATGTGTTGTCAAACTGCTCAATGATTGCGGAGGTGGAAGCAGACATAAAAATAGACATAAATCAAGTACTTCTAATTTGAGTGTTTCAAATCGTAGTCCATCAAATATTTCATTGATATCTGCAGTATCAGATGAATCAGTATGTTGAACTTAATAATTACTGTTTATATAATTTCATAATAGTATATTCAAATTACCTAATTTTATACTGTTTTATTTTTAAACATAATTTTATATTGAAATCTTCTCTTAATTTATCTTTTAATATTTAATATTACTTGTTCATTCATAGGGAATCAGTGGAAATTTATTAAATGTACCCATGAAGAGTAAAAGCCGATCACCATCACCTGTTAAAATACCACATACATTTGTTATACATTCATATACCAGACCTACAATATGTCAACATTGTAAGAAATTACTCAAAGGAATTTATAAACAAGGGGTGCAGTGCAAAGATTGTCATTATAATGTACATAAAAAATGTATGGAAGATGTGCCAAAAGATTGTATTAGTGATTATCCAATTGATTTAAACGGTTAGTATCAACCATTATTTTTTTATTTTTTACCTATTTTATCAATTGGCTGGGGTCACATAGCATCAGAAGTTAAATGTAACATATATCAGACATAGGTATCAAGTGTGTGGCTTTTGGCTATCAGTAAGGTTAAAATTCAACAACAGACATTATGTAACGTACGTCAATAAAATGTTATGTGTCCCAGCCTATAAGTGCATACTATAAACATTGTATGCTTAGAATTTCAATTAAGCTTTTATATTTTGTTAATTTCTAAAAAAATTGTTAATCAAAATGCGTATTTAGACTATACTTACAATTTATTGCCAAGTTATAAAATAAAAAATTTAAATAACTGCAATGCAAGAGTATATATATTTTATAATTTTTGTCTAAAAACAACCAAAAAAAAAAATTTACACATCCCTGTAAAATAGCACTTTTTCGTTTAATTTTCATATTATAAATTGTACTTGAATATGATATTTAATAATTAAATATTTGGTTGGTTATACTGTAACATAGAAAAGTTTTGAACACCAGAAGTATTCTGCTACCCCAATTACGAAATGAATACTAATGTGGCACTACATATTTGTGATTTTTTAAATAC
>PVMI01052045.1:3683-16675 GCA_008528875.1 Aulacorthum solani
AAAAAAAAACACCCATTATAATATATGATGCAATTTGTGAATACATTATCAAATATATTAAGACGCACAAGTCACAACACTTTTTAGCGTAAGAATTAAACAATTTTATTACATGCTGCTATAATTGTTTTAACAAAATCTCATTCCTATACAATCCTGGTTGTAGTAATTTTATTAAAGACCATCAAATTTGTTAGTATTTAGTTTCTATGCTTAATATAATAATAGTAAGTAGGTAATTTATACTACAAAACGCACACATGATAATATTCATTCAAACAGATACTATGTTGTAAAAACTTGAAAATGTTGACTAAATAATCTGGATTCCTTACAAGCATGCACGTACGTTTCTTGCAACTTGCAAGTATTAATTAATCATAATATTTTATTTTTAAAACATTTATTCTACTTAAGAAAATCCTTTTATAATTTCTTATATTAAAGTAGATTACTGTAGTTTTTTTTATTACTTTGCCATTTGTAAGTACGATTGCTCAATTTAATATTATTTTTGTACATTACATAAAGAAATTATTAAATGTCACAATATTAAAAAAAATGTCAAGACACATGAAATTCGAAATATTATTTAAGTTCCTCGAGTTTCATTTTAATATATTTCAAATTACTGTGAATAAGAATATACGATATTATTAAAGTAAAAACTTTATTTTTCTGAAATTAGTTTTAGTCTTTTAGAAATTACAAATGTAAATAGTTTATATATCAAAACAGTTCTTCTGTCATCTTTTATCGTATGATACATTTCATATTTGTCACACACTTAACTATCAAATTTCACTTAGTGAATTGAAAATAGAGGCCTTTTAAAATATTAGGTATTAGTAGAATCAAATTATATTTTGATATCAAAATAGTAAAAATATACGATAAACCTCAAAATTATGTTTAAAAAAAATGTTATGCTAATAATTACTAAAAGACATATTTATTTTTAGTTGTGATTTTAAATTATCTTTGTGTTTTGGACAGTGCACTTTACGTTCATGTACCAATTCAGCAATGAATAAAATTAAACAAATGGTAATAAACTATGAATTATAAATTATTTTCAGTGCCCTGTATAATTCGACATCTGGTACGGTGTTGTCACTGTATTGATTTTTTTATATCTTTACACATGAAAAGTTTATTGAAATATAAAAATAATAAAAAAGTAATATCTTCATTGTTTTCCATGGATTACAATCCATACGTGTTAAAATAAACAACTCCAATACAATCATAGTGGTATCATATCAAAATAAATCTCCAAAATATAAATTTAAATTTAAAATATTCAAGCACATTTTTTGTTTTTGAAATAGACTTGTTTTATATACCTACCTACATATAAAAATGTATTCATCAGAAAGTCACAGTATGTTTCATTTTCAATTTTAAAACGACATGATATATAAAATATACATGGGTATATGACTATAAAACGTATCTTTATATAATAAAGATACGATAGGCTGCAGTGCATGTAAAAGTTATTTTCACTTAACATTATTATATCTATTATTTCACTATTATGTGGTTCAAAGTTGAAATATACGTTTAAGTTTTGGAAGTTTGTTACTATTATTCAATGTACTATTTTATGGCAGACCATAAATAAAAATGTCTTATTTTCTAAAAAAAAAATGGAGTAAATCAAATTATATTATTCCACCATTTAATGTTGTAATAGATATATAAAAAAAATTAATATTATCTGTAAAATGAATAGAATCAAATTTAACTATTGAAAAAGTCTGAACTATGATCTTAAAAATTTTTTTAGTAGTTAACCACTTAATTAGTTATACATATTTTTAGTTATAACTTATTGATTAGGTACATGTTTGAAGTTCGATTTATATAAATTACAATTTTTGAAAAATATTCTGCATCAGAATATGAAATTAAAAATCTATGCCGTCAATATAAAATAGGTACTAAAAACAATTTTTTTTTAAATAATAAAAATGAACATTAAATGTTCATTCTAAAATATTTTTATACGACTTTTAATATGTAAACAAATATTTTTACCAAAAATGAATACTTTTCAAAATAATCAGTGTTGACTCTAAAAAGAATTACTCTGTATATATTATTATGTTTGCTTATTTATATACTTTTTAAGTGTCATGTTTAATAAATGTTAAAGTAAATTATAGTTNNATATGAAGTTCAACGTGAAGATGAAAATGTTTTCATAAAGAATTTGATGAAAAATACATTTATTTAAAGTACTTTGATCTTATATCGAACAAACAGGGTAGTGATTTTTAGATTCTGGGCAGACTAGTGAATGTATTGATTTTACACGGTTGTTTTTTTGTGTTCTTACTATGTATACACGATGAATAGTAGAAAAATGTTTCGATCTTCAAATTTGTGGGTAGTTTCTTATCAGATTGATACTTTTAAAAAGTCAAAATTAAAAACTGCCGGTATTTTCAATGATGGTTGGTTATAAGTTTAAAACTCAAAAAAATATATTAATGAAAAAACAGCAATTTTGTAAAATCAATATTTGACAAAATCGATTTTATTTTTTGTACTCAATAAAAATCTTATAACTAAAGATACTTGCAATTATCATGAAATATTTATATTACTATTTCTTACACATGGTATAATTTACTAAATATATTGACTCTTTTTGGCCATTAATATATATTTTTAATTTTAAAATGGTTCAGTTTTTTATATATAAATATCGATAAAAGTTTTATCGCTGACTCAAAGGTATGGAAATTAACAGGTCACCCATAAGTTTTCGTTATATTTATTTGAAAAAGTTAAAGCTACGTATTATGGACGATTTTTTTTATATCCATATGAAGTTCAAATGTTGAAAAAAATCATCTAAATCCTAAAAATGTAATAAATATATTCAATTGTTATTCCGAAGGATTGAAAATATAATACAAGGTTTCTCATAAGTTGTTCACATTACAACCAAAAAATCTAAAAATATAGTCTCATTTTTTTTTATGTATTAATTTAAAATTTGGACAAAGGTATATGTTTAAATGAATAATAACGATTTTCGTTATTTTGTTACTTTTGTTATTATATTTTGCTCAAAATCGAGTGATGATGTTTCGTTGAATTTAAATTTAACATTACACAATTACGGTAACTTGCACATCAATTACCAGGTACACTGGACACATACTATCAGTAGCGTACGCAGGATTTTAGTTCGGGTAGAGTTTTCATTATAGGTTTATCAGAGACCCGTGAAGGGATTCGCCTCACACACCCCCCGAACTAATACTGAAAACACAAAATAGTTCTTTCAAAATAAATTGTTGTTTGGTATTAATTTGGTCAACTAGTTTTAAAAAAATAATATTGTTGTTACAATTTGATATTATTTCATTCTGTACTCTAGGAATAATGTAAATAGCATTTTTGGAAGCAGTTTTTAGATGGTTTTCCAAATCACAATCAAATTCATCAATTCTAAACTTCAAACGAGCACGAAAATTACCTTAATTTAGTGTTTTACCATCTCATCGCTATGATAACATAAAAAAACATTTTTAATAGGTTTATTATCTATGAAATAAACCTCCGACCCGGTTGTGGGCCTAGACCTTCGATCACTTCTATCTACAACCGTAGTGTAAACATTGCCAAGTGTCACAAATGGCAGAAGTACTTCAGTGACAATTTGGAGTTGGCAAGTTATTTGTTCGAAAACCATAATAGTCCATAGGCAATAGACATATTATTTAACAAATAAAAAATTTTAAGAGGAGGAAGAAATTTCGGGGCAGGGGGTTATAATCCTAGAACCCTACCCTTTTGTACTCCACTGCATACTATACAACAGAGCGGTTACCTACTTTATCCCTGTTTTTTGTAATTAATATACGGAAATATCCGATTTAAAATGTTTTAATCACAAAATTATCAATTGTAAAAAATATTTAATATGTACATTGTAGCTTTATCTTCATGTTCGGTATGAGATTGTTCATAAGCATATATTATAATTATTATATGTTTTATATAATAAAAGATAAATGAACAAACGTGTTCTTATTTGATTATAAATAGACCTATGATATAAGTATATTATAGTAAATAGTTAAATATGTACTTATTTAATATACTTGTATATTATATTATATTGTTAGGTATATAAGCAAATTAAATTAAATTTATAATTATATCTTGATCCAATATGGAATGATAACTCGAAATTCTATTAAAAAAATACCTACATGTTTTGTAAGGCGTAATCAAATTTCTTACAAAAAAAATATGAAAATATTTATTTTGTTCTATACTTTTCTTATAACCGTAGAATTATTAAAAATGCAAACATAATTTCAAATTTATCGCTAATGTATCTATTAATAAAATCCAAACTGCTAAGTTCTCGTTTTTAACCTCAACAAAATATAAGTCCAATACTCGTTATGTTAATATTGTTATGAAAATATGTGAACTACCTACGGATAACAAGTTACATTATGTGAAAAGTTGAGACATGCCTACTTTACAGTCGATACATGGTTTTATAAAATAGAACGTGTCGAAAACGTTTTTAAATTATAATGTTAACAAACAGAATATTTACTATATTTCGAGGATTTGTAATGGGTTTTTGATAATTCAATGACGTTGTGATATTTTATAAAATATTACAAACACGATAAACCCATAAAACACTTTTGAAATTAAAACTTTATGAATAATAATAGCAAAACAACAGTAAAATTTTAAACGCTCTCTGGTAATGGCCGACTTGATGTTCAAAATTGTTACAATAATGCTCATAATTGTGCACAGGTAGTAGATGTATACGTTAAAAATATAAATTAATAACGCTACAATCGATATCACCTGAAGTGTCAACTCATCGACCGTTGTTGTTTCAAATGTTATGGTTTTGACATAATCATTGACGATCAGAAAAAACAAACATAGCTGATCGAAGGGAACAAATAACTTTCGCTGTCATTAACTTAAGTTATCGATTAAACTTTACAATATTAGCTGGAGGATAGTTCCAAACTTATTCCATAAACTTACGTTTGCTGTAATATGATTATATCGACTTACAGTGTAAAATAAAATTGTCTGTTTTTGAAACTCAATATAATGATAATGTTATGTATACCTATTTAAAATAAAAATCTTTAAAAAACATTAGCTTTTTAATTGAAAATTTAAACATCCATAAATTCAATGGCTGTCACATCATAAGTAGGTAATACTTGCATGTTTTCGGATGTGAAACTACAAGTAAATCGATTTATTCAGAATATTAATATAGGATACCTAACCATTTAGGCTTAAAAAATGTTCAAAATCCTATGATGTTATAAATTTTTTTTAAATATTTTGTCAATAAATGTCTTTTTTGTATGTCTGAATATATTTAAAATATTCTAATTTTACTTCATCCGGAAAACTAGTTATATGTAAAATAAAATACTTGACTAATTCCATTACTCGTTACATTTTATAATTAATTTGTGTACAATCGATGTGATATACATAATTATTATTTAGTATAAAATTATTTTAGTGAACTAATTGTATTAGTTACATAAATTAGTGGTAATTACGTGTCTATATACTTGGCATATTGCTTTTCAAACTTAAATTGTGCGTACTAATTTACCATTAATGCCGATCTCCGATTTAGATATCAGCACTAGTGATAGAAAATTCCAAGGAATACGATGTGGGAACGTGGGGGACTTTAATAAAGTTTACGTGTCTCGTACAGCTAAACTATAATTTATTTAATTTAGATATTTAGAAATTCAAGTTCATTGCTAAATTCTCATTTAAAAAACACTTTTACTGCTTTACATAAAAAAAACAAAAATGAAGGGGGCAGATGTTTATTATGTTTTTATTACCTGTAGAATCGATGCTATATTGGTGGAATCGATGGTTTCCATTGAAATTGTCTGATTTTTCATTACATTCATAATAAAAGCAAACAAACAATAAGCATTTTATGTACTAAATTACAATTTAATCTTACATATATTTTATTGAAACTATTAAAAATATATTTTTTTTAAATTAAAATATCGAATACATTTTTATAATAAATCAACCATTTTTATTTCTTTATTATTTCAAGAAATCGAAATCTCACTGTTAAATAAATATGTATTACGAAGACAGAAGATACCGCAGATAGGTAATATAAATGATCAAATAATGCGATACGAATTTATAATAACGAAATATGATATTTTTTGAACATATCGAAATCCTAAAAAAGCCTTCCGAGACACGTCCCGGCCTAGACTCCCTAGACTCTAAGTTAGGATCTAGACTGGACCCTTGCCCATATTACAGCTCTTTATTAGCGAATAAATAAAAAAAAACTTGAAATTTATACTAGGTATAGTATAAATATCTATGAATAAATAAGTGTTCTGAATATTTTTGTTGACGTTCTTAGTTACGATAACAATAAATAATCAACAAGACATTTGGGTGATCATTTTTTTATATTTTCCAGTTTCTTTCAGAATCTTAAACTACTTAAAAAGGTTTCATAAGTAGTGAGTTAGTATGTATAGGTATTTACTCCCAACAAAATTACTCTTTTTTTCTGCTAAATATATTATTAACTGTAAGTCTGTACTCTGCATGACTGTACATACCTAATGTCGAAACTATTACTAACCTGTACTATTGTAGAAGAATTATAATATAATACATTTTTAAATTGATAAAATACATATGAGAATATAGGAAAACGGATATCGAATAGATATACATAAATCAAGAAATGTGGCTGTTCATAATAACAAAAAATAATAATTGGAAAAAAATTTTGTCATTTCCAGAATATTCCTTTCCATTATCGTTAACTGTAATTTCAGGGAGTGTCAAGCTTAATTAATAGTCAAAATAACTCTTTTTTCAATTTTTGTCGTTACATTTTTATAGGTTTAAACTATTTTTTAAATTACCTACTGAAATAAATGTGGTGTATCAGCACTTTTTGGAAAAAAAGTTTTTTTATTTTACCAAATATTATTAAGAAATTATAAGGCATTCCAAGTGAACATCTCATAAATTAAATTATACATTTAAAAAAAATTATAGAGTATAAATAACATATCTATGTTCATAAAATTCTTTGAAAATTGTAATTCTTTATACCTGAAATGTAATTAATATGGATATCCTTAAGTGAGCAACTTTGAATGAAAAATATATTTATAAGTTAATAACCAAAAAGTGAGTACAAAATCTGAAATAAAATTAGTAACACATTATTTTCAAATTTAGGGTACTGTCAATTAGTTAATGGAGGATTCTGTAATACTCCTCATTATACAATTAGTATAAAATATATAAATGGTATTTTATTTTAATATCAGCTGAACAATTAACTGTAATCCATGATCAAAAATACTTCTTCACGATAATATTTACGCTAAAATTATTATTTCTATTTATCCATTAATCTAAAAAGTGCAACTTTTGACGATTCGAGATTATTATTTTTTAATTAAAAAAATGTAATATCGAACATTCACTCACCTTTTTTAATATATTTTTGAATAGTACATTCAAATAAAATTTGGAATAACCAAATAATAATAAATCAATTTCATCATCAAGTATATAATAATTGCGTATCAAAATGTCTGAATACATTGAATAAAAATGTTTGAAGACACGAAATACGTTTTATAACAAATATTAATCATATTAAGACGAAATTATAACAATTATATTATTATATTATTCAACACTGTAAAATTAATTGCTTTAAACAATAAGCATCTGAACTCAACGAAATTTCACACTATAAACATAACAGATACCATAAATAACAGTTTGTGCTTATATAATATGTATATAAAACATGAAACATAATTTCGTAATTGGATTTGTTAAAACAGAAGTTTGCATCTCTATGAAGTCATTGAAAAGTTTAAATTAGTGGAAGTCTAATTCATATTTTAAGAATAAAAAAAGTTTTTCATCCAATGTCAGTTATATCTATAAACTTTAAGGAAGTTCTAAAATCATTTTATGTTTATGGTGAAAAAAACTTTTTAAAAATGTTAACTGCCACTTAGCTCATTTCGTATAAATTATAAGCTAGTCTACCCAATTTAATAAATTTATGAATTCATATAGTAATAACGAAATTAACAAAAAGTACATTTAAGTAGAAAAACAAATTAGACATACTATTTACTTGAAAACATTACAAGTATAAGTATTAAGTAGGTATAATACATCTGTAGCATTTTTAAAACAGAAAGACATTAAATACTTGATAAAACATATATTAATTCCAATTCAGTGGTAAAATATTATAACATAATTAAAATGATTGAGTTAATTTTGTATTATACAAACATTGTATCTAAATAATATAGTAATATAGTAGCGACGTAACGAATAATAATAATAATAATAATAATAATAATGAAGAGCGAAGACTTAAAACAGTGAATAACTAAGAAACCCATCATAATATCAAACTCATAATAGTATGGACGATATTATAAATCCGTTGTAATCATCAATATTATACATAATAATTATAAATTTTAAAAATATATAATAATAAATTGAGTATGTAAAACAATTGTCAAAACAAGAGTTGGCCCATATTATATTTGTAAATTACTTATTATATTTAACCCGGCACCTACGTACTTATACATTTTTACTTACGCTCATCTAGTTTATTGCGATCACACCGCTGCGAAAGTTATATACGGGTTTTCAAATTAAAGTCGAATTACTACGCGTTTATACTATCAAAGATTAATAGCGTTACATGTATAATAATTTGTATTACATATTATACCTTTATAAAGGTTCGTATAATATTATAATATTAGAAACAAAATTCCATCGCGGGTCCCCACGTGCGTATTCCCAAAATCGTCCGGCCCGCGGTATATAGGTCAGAGCCGTGCATAACGAGCGTTGATAAATTACGATTCGCATGTACGTCAAATGGATGAAACGGCTGAAACACACGCGCAAGCTATTCAGTGTCGCTATTGGTAAGCAGGTATAGGTATGGGTAGGTACGTATAATATTTATACCGCCGAGTCGTCATAGTCGTCGTCGTCGGTCTCCTCTTGTCCGGTGCACATTATTGTTCCACAAAAGGATTTTTCACAGGTAGGCTATCTACCTCCAATATTAATATTATAGTTTATGACCTGGTTATAGTTGGTAGTTCACACGGCAATCGGTAAACGTTTACTGGCCAGCATATTCTGTGCCAAATTCTTTTATTGTCTCGAGTTATTCTAACGATTTGATCATATCATAACAATATATTATAATACCCTTTCAATAATAATACCACCAAAGTTAACGTAGGTATTAATGTATTATTAATTATTCGATGTTCTGTTGATAGTAAAATAACATTTTTTTTTTTCAAAGTGGTAATTTCTTTAATTGTATGACCTTGACTAGATCGATATACGTTTGGGTAGAAAAATTATGCACAAGAATGATTTTACAATGTTTAAATCTATAATATACCTACCTTATATTGCGTAAATAATAGGTACCTATGTCCAATTATATTATGTACTTATAAGCATTCGAATCGTATATGAATTGAACGGCGGAGCACTAATATTGGGAACTAGTGAGTATCCTAAGCTACTCTACTAATTTTATCTGAACTTTAAATGCTATTATATTTACAATAGTTAAATTTTCGTAGGTTCCATATCAGGCTTATCAGATATTAATTGGGAAAATTAACAATAACTACAGACTTTATATTTATTATAAGGACTATGACAATAACATAATATACCAATCGTATTTCAACGCACGTGAGAACTTAAAATATTTCACAGACCCTTATATATTTTACCTTCATATCTAAGTTCAATCATATATCTTCACTCAATATATAATATTATTATTCACATAGGATTATAGAATCAACTGAAGCAAAAACATACAATTAAAATTAAAATTGAATCTCACATTAATATTAATAAATTGTTTACACTATTATTATAATAATATAATAATATATAAGTGTCATTATTGTCAAAAAAAAGTTTAAAAATATTTCGTTTATACAGTTATTACCTACTTTTTTGAAATCCGATACCTTTACAGATATGTCATTTCATTTGTTCAATTAAATATTTTAAGGCAGATTATTTCACAAATCAAAAGATAAAAACAAAAATGTTCTACTTTTTAAAGAGGGTATCTATAACCCAATTATTGTTTTACTAAACGCAATGTGTAAAGAATAATCAAATCGAAAATATAAAATCACCTCATCATTCGATAAAACAATAAAAGTTTTCACCATCGGGTTATCTGAGCAAAATTCAATCGGGGTTAGAAAAAAGTATAAATTGATTTAACTTTCTCATGTCGTCAAGACGGTGACGAAAATTTATTATACGGAAACCTCTTCACGGGTCTTGGTGACAAAACTGAAGTCTCATGGGACTTTTGCAAATACGAAATCAAATTCAACACCAGCCTAATAATATTATTACGCACATACGCAAGTATGTGTACAGTTTACACACACTAACACATACACACGTGATTTTTTTTTTGCCAATAAACTATCCACATCAAGGAATCATATTTCACATGTGCAAGCTTATAATACTCTAATACACGAAATTATAAATAATATTTATCCATTTTTAAGTGATCTACTTTAAACTACTTTTAACTACTTTAACATAATTAATAGAATTTCAATGAAAATTGTTTTAAAATTATTGTGATTTCTAGATTATGAAAAAATGCCTGGCATCACCAAAATTTAATTTGAACATTTTTATAAATAGTTTTTTGTTACTCTTGTACATTTTTGTTGCTTCTAATTAGTGTGGATTACACCCTTTCTACAAAACACCGTCCAAATATAAATGTTATCGTATTGATGTACTTTGATATCAAACAATTCACGAAGGTTTTTCAGTAATAATTTAAAATTACTAGAATTTTTTAGCTTAGTAAAATATTGGTGCATACTAATCTCACTATTTCATGCAAACTATTAATTTTACTTTCTTTTAAATTACCTTATTATTTCTAGTTGTGTACAAAATAAATGTCATTCCGAGGTAACAAAAACTAATATTAAAATATACCAATCAATTTTCTGACGAAAACTTGCACTTTACTCTTAATGTTTTCAACAGATTTCCATTACTATTCAGGTTTAAGACAAATCATCATTGACGTTGCTCGAAATTGAATAGGTAGTGAAACCATTGATTTTAGAAATATATTTACCGTAAAAAATACTTTTTCTTAAACTGATGCAATTCTTCGTCGTGTAGTACGTAGTAACATTAAATATATATTTTATGGGCAAATAAATCTTAAATCTCTATGGAACTAGATTCATGCTTAAATATTTATATCTTGGATCCAGAAAATATAAATACAAAACTTCTCTATAGTGATAGTTTTATACAGTTGGATTTCAGTCTAAGTAGGTACTTGGTTTGGTCAAAAATAAAACACAATACCTACCTAGAATCTCTTAACTATAGTTCTAAGTAGTGGCGTTTTTAAGAGGGAGTCCAGGGGTACTAGACCCCCATACCCCCCCAAATGAATAACTAAAGTAGATGATGTTTATACAGGGAAGTTAAGTATAACAATAAATAAATAACATTTTTCTAATACCAATGTCTATAAAATTGGTTAGAATCAAAAAAAATTGTTTAATGCCCCCCTCCCAAAATATGCCACTAGTTCTAAGTAGTTTTGAAATAATTATGCAAGCAATAAGTTGATCATGAATCTAAACAATGTTTTCCTCCGTAATAATAATAATAATAATAACAATAATAATAATGTTTTATGTGCCAACTTTTTTTTTAATACGATCCAAAGAAATCGTCAATAAAATTTTAATTTTCTTAAATAATATACCAAAGTGCCGTAAGTTATTAAATAATTATTATCAGTATATTTTAATTCAATGAAACTATTAATAAATATTAGATATCTACGGTTTTAGTAAGATTCACTAAGACATTAAAAAACAACGCTGTGATTGACCATAATTTACATAAGTATTGTTTCATCATGACGAGTCTATTATTTCAAGATAATTGACATATAAATATTTATTAGTTGAATAAAATATATAAAACAAGAACGATAGCAATATAATGGAAGTATAGATTCATAATTTATTAATTAGTTCTATATACAACCCTATCTATAATGTAACAATTAGTTTAAGCAAAATAGTTTTTTTTGGAAAATATCAGAATAGGCTTAAAAATTATTGTAGCTGTAGTATTCACATATGAGGTGATGGATAATAATGCACCGAGTATAAATGACATTTAGTGTATGTTGAAAATATCCTAATACAGCTTGACGTCGATCTTCTCATATTTTTTTCAAATCAGTTCCCAAGCCCTTCACTAAAACGTTATTAGCACAATTTATCCACGTAAGTAAAACAAGTGGCCGTCCTATTAATATATTATAAATGAGGAATGTAAGATTGATATAGGTGAGCGTGATTAGACATAATCCGAATATTATTATTATTTATAAATACGTAGTTGGTTGCAACTTTCAGATATCTAAGTCAGTGATAAAGATAATATATTATATTGAATACTTCGGGAAGATATATCCAAAATGTATACATGCTTCGTATTAAGTTTAATAATAAATGTATGTTGAAATACATGAACATTGAACAACTTGAAGTCTACCTTTTGTTTATAAAAATAATTTATTAGTACATTTATCTAATCCAATGAAAATGTATAAATATCAATGTGTAATATAAAATACAATAATATTCGTTAATTTTCCAGTATCCTGCAGGAATAATAATTTTGAATAAAAACAAAATTACTAAAATCATTATTGATTGTCTAAATATTATGTAATTTCATTCAAATTTAAACAAAAAATGTAATCAAATAATTTTTTAAAGAGCGTTTGAAGTTAAACATTGGATATCCCATTAGATCCAAAAATT
>PVMI01052047.1:0-15358 GCA_008528875.1 Aulacorthum solani
ATCAATTCAAACAAAATTTTAAGTACATATTTAAAAACAAATACATATTTTATAACATATTACAGCATTTTTAGAAGTATATTTTGAGGATTTTTTGTGCATATAAATCCGGTCCCTGGTAATTATAAATAAATGTCGAATGTTGCGGTGAATGATAAGAAAAACAGTGTGGCCCGAACAAACAGGCGAAAATATTGCTATCCGTAGTGTACCCATAACATAATTATTAATATTATATTCAAATGTATTATAACTGTTATATTGTTTACTATATTGTTTAATATAAATTTTAAATGAAATATAATGTATTTCCCCTAATGATGTGTACCGAAATTAGCCTAAAATATGTATTACCATTGTAAAAACGGTACAGAATTATAAGACATAGTTGCCCGGCTATGGTGTCCAAGCATATAGTCTAAGAAACTCTGCAAGAGTGAAGTCCCAAACGATTTAAAACTTATAAAAGGTATACTAAAAATTAGTACAGATTAATCCATATCGACAGATATCAAAATTAGCAAAAAATATTGATTATTGTCGAAACGGGCAGGATTCCAAAGCGGGAAGTAGGGCATTATTATTGCCTATTGGTCGGGGCGTGTATATTGGTCTGTAGATATACTATTATCAATCCATCCATGTTGCATAACAATTTTATCTGAGCGATTTTATTTGATAAATATAAAATTATTAATCATTTTATCATTTCATTACTATGCATATAATATATTCATCGATAGGAAAATATATAAAAACCTATCACCAGAAAATATGAGCCTTTAATCAAGCCTCAGTTATTGGCTACCTATGTATTATAATATG
Organism: Aulacorthum solani; assembly: GCA_008528875.1. Lineage (NCBI taxonomy): Eukaryota > Metazoa > Arthropoda > Insecta > Hemiptera > Aphididae > Aulacorthum > Aulacorthum solani. Next base: position 826 of record PVMI01052047.1, read on the forward strand.
TTCAACATTTTTACTTGACTTACGTGTTTCGCAGTAGATTATCGCCTGTAGGTACTTAGTTTTGTTTGTAAAATTTGTTTTATATATCTCGTACTTTTTTTCTGCGCTTGTATAATAATAATTTGTGTGTATCTCTGCTATATTGATCAACAACTGACTCTCACTACAATTTTCATAAAGGTAAGAAAATATTACTTAATATTATATGTTTTATTGTTCAATAGTTGTTATTTTGACGGTTTTTCATTTTGGATTAAGTAGAGCGATTAATGTATACCTACTTTTTACCGTGACGTTGTTTAGAATACTAGCGGCGCCGATGAGTATACTGATTCTACAGTGATGTTTGTTTTTTTTGTGTTTGTGTGCACGATAAGAACCTAGTCGAAATAATGCCTCAAAAATTCGATTTGAGTTCGATTTTCAACTTCAGTATCTAATCGAATGTACACACATTTCACTGAACGTTTGTATTAGTATTTTCGTAACCCATAAAATGTTCATAATATTTTGACTCTTTTTAAGCAGTCATTCGATAATGTTTATTCTACTTAAATTTTTAATCAATGTTTTATGTTTTAAATCAGTCGGGAATTAACTGCAGATCACGAATTAAGATAAACTGGATGCGGAGGAAGCAGGCTATCATGTAAAAAAAAAAAATGAAAATTGCTAAGACGATCAGCTGTTGGGTTCCAAGAACACTAAACCTACTAACTACTAATTAGTTTTTTGGAACCATATAGTGGCATAAATTGGCCTCAATTTCTGCTGGTGCAGACAAATATTTTAATTTCAAATACTTCAACTTCCTTTGGAAATTCGAACTGGAAAATTGTTTACCTAGTTGTACTTAATATTCAGAATAAAAAAACAACTTTAGTTCGACAATTATAATTGTATAAATACTTGTTTAATAAACATATATAGACTTTTGAAAATAGAATCTATAGGTATGCATATTTTTATGTTTTTCTGGTAGTAATTTGAAATATGTTGGTGCAAGTGCTACATTTGAACCACTCAATTTACTCCACCGGAACCATAATTATTATAAAGATTAAAAATTGTGATTAATTAATTATACATTATTTTTTATTGTTACAACTTTGATTTTACAACATTACAATTTTTAGGTTCATATATCATATTAAAATAACATATTGTAAATAAATTAGTGATTTTCCTGTCGTAGTTTTGAATATTGATAACATAGTACCTACATACATTATACACTAGGAGTGCAGTAGGGCTAAAGTAGCGTTATTTATAGGGTAACACTTCTTAGCAACTAATCTATTCAGTTTATTTCCTTCTGGTGCGTAATACAAAATCCGTATCCAGTATAATATCTTAATTCGTACTGCAGACTTTTATGTACCGTACTGTTTTTACAATCATACATATTTTTTGCTAATATTTTTTGTTGTGAATCTGTTGTATGCATATGAATATATATTTAAATACATTGAATATGTTATGAGTACATAGTAAGTATTATTTTCGATAGGATTATTCGGGTAACACTGTTTCTGTTAGCACAGTTGGAATGGAACCCGTCTTGTCCTGGCCACGTGTTTTAGTTTTTCCGGGGGTTTTATTTGGGTGGGCTTTTTTCCGTGGTGTGTTTATTTTTTGGGGGGTTTTTTTTGTGGGGAGGGAGGCTTTTTTCCACGATTCATAGTATTAATTTCGTTCTTTTAATCCTGATCGTTAGGAAGATGAAACCACTACATCGACTTTCAATTTAAAAGCGCCAACCTATATATAATATTATTATATACGTAGCCAAGTTTTTTAGAATGTTATTAATCCCCTCATTTTGTGTAAGTATAATTTAGCCTCTATAAAATTAGTTATCTTATCTATTGAGTTATTTTGTAAACATTGCCCAAGTGACAAATGACATTGGGCATCATAATTCAATAATGTTGTTGTACATGGAGTCGGCTATCTAGCTATTATAAATTTATAATATATTATTATATCTGTGGATATAGACTATTATTCAATATTCATCACCGATTTGCAAAACTATGCTGGGCGATGACGATAAGAACTCGCGGACCATGCGTAACAACAAAAACTATTAAATACTTGCGTGTTATGTAGATAATAGTATGACAATATAATATCATTGCCCTTAAATTATACAGATAAGCTATAATAGTAATAATAATGAATAATATAACAATAACAGCGTCATTATGTAACCACCTCCGCACAGTGTACCTACAGGTATTATATTATTATACTATCCATAATTTAATAGCTTTGTAATCATTATTTATTTTCGATGTCAAAATAATAATAACAATAAAGATTATGATAATAACATTAAAATACCGTAGGCCGTATAGTCAACAATAAAATCAATCTAGTTATATCGAAACGTTGATGACCGCTGGGCGCTGACGCTGGCGATACCTACTCGAGTTTTTATGGTCCGCTCGGTTTGAACGCTGATCCCTCGATCGCGGGAAACCCGGTTGCTCGCCCCCCAGCCACCGTCGTGCGCTTTCGCACAAGCGTTTTTGACGAAAAATACAACCGTCGTCAGACCGCCACCGCGTTCAGTGTCGTCCACTCACGTCTTTGCCGAAAACCATAACAGCAGCAGCTGCTGTCGTCGGCCCACCCCTGGAACCAGTGTCGTCCGAACGGGTCTTTTCCTACAGCTGGAGTCCGGCGGCGGAGTTCGAAACGATCGGATTTGTCGATTTTCGTGTCAATTTCACACGTGACCCATACTTATTATAGTCCAGTCCCCATCTGGAGAGGTGAGCGTCTGTCGACGATCTATATATATTATAATATTATTATCTAATATTCTATAATATTATACCCATGTATAAAAATGAGTGTTTATTGGTTCGTCTTGTATAGACTCAAAAACTACTAGATCGTTTTCAATAAAAGTTATAATCGATGGATGGTGGTAACCTTTCCCGGTTGTACGTTAAACTCTCCCGAATCCTGATTCAACATTATGTGTACCTCCAGGAATTATAATTTTTTTATTACCTAGTATAATTCATATAGGACTTTTTTTTTAAATTTGCAAGTTCACACTAGGTATATTCTGTAGTATCATAATTATTCTAATAGTTCTAATTTATATTATAATGGTACATTTATAATGCACAATAGTAAATTCTTAGAAACCATGGACAGTTTACATGCACCCTTCAGCCATCTGGCAGATAGTACTGAAGTAGACTAGGAAGAGCTTATACGATCGTCCATATCAATAGATTATTTGATACCCGTAGCTGGAGGAAGGTTTTTTATTCTATTTTTCAACTCTTATAGGTCAGTATAGAGTGGCTCACACACGCATTTTTTTTCGGCTCAATAAAATAGAATACTTATATATTGATATTAATTAGTGTTGTCGTTGGTTACAAATAATAAAATAGTTAATTTGATCATAATATTATATATTGTCATTTATTCTAATAAGTAATAGCTATTCTATATAAATGTAAATTTGAGTAACAGCTATTAGAATATTATAAGAGCCAATGTGTACGGTTGAGGATTATGAACTAAAAAAATACTCGACTGATTTTGACGATTTGAGGAAGGTTTAGACAATAGATCGAACCAGTTATTTTAGGGGCTTACCCGCTGTTCTAATAATATTAAAATCATAATCACATATTATTCGTGTATTTCTAATTGCAATCATTTGTTGCTGCTCGTTACAGAAAATAAAGTTACTTATTAGTTATTAGTTATTATACTTATTACTATCCGCCGCAGGTGATTGCCCATTTCAGTTTCATTTCGTTTTTAGCTGCAGGTGGTTGGCTTTAATTGTCATCGTTTCCGTATAGGCACCATTTCACTAGGCATACCTACTTACTGTACACTATTTTAATGATGATGACATATTATTTGATTGTTACTGTAACTTGTTGTATCTACGAGCAGAGTTGTTTAATTGGATATAAATTATTGCGAATTCACGATTCGTACCTTGTAAAAGTCGCTTCTAGTTATAAACAAACCAGGGAGATGGAATAAACTCAACAAACATTTTTCTATGAATTCCTTTTTTTCATTCAGCTAAGTTCACCAAATTTTTTAATTTGACCCCCTTCCCCACTCAAAAAAAATAGTTTTAAGTTCACTCCTGTTTATGGTATATTATTAATCTTTCTAATGTTTTATTATAATACATATGCCGGATATAAGCTATTGGCGGATTATTGGTACGAGAAACGAATCTTATTGTGAGGTTTTAGCTTTTGGGCTATTCGTTCGAACGTTGAAACAGCCATACTATAGAAGTATTATGTTGGTACTAATTATTTAGGCGACTGGCATAATATTATGCTGATTTAAATTTTAAACATACAAATACTAAAATCAAGAATTAATCTGTATAGGTACATTGTATTTAAAAAAAATGTATTTTGTATAGGTAATATAATATTATTATCCCCAGAGATAAAAAATATATAACTATATACTTTTATAACTGTATACAAATTGGATAGGTGTCAATGCAGTGTCATTACGATTTCTCAGAATGGTCAAATCAATATGATAATGTTTTGTTGTCTACATTTTTATAGCATGTATGGGATGTATTCAGTATAATATGCTTGTACAGTGGACAGTGGAACTGTGTTTTGAACTTTGCATCAATAGGTACACTTTATTTTAAGGACATTTTACTTAAAAATATCCTGTATTTTGGCAAATAAAATACATTTATCCAATTATCAAATAAGTATTGTTTTCGTAGTACCTACATACATTGTACATAGACAATATGTTTTTTATGATGACACTTTAAAAACCAATTTATTTATGTATATTTATTTACTGGGTAATTTAAATTAATTATCTTTAGAAAATTCTTAACTTATATTCATAATATTTGCCCTTGTTCACTTTGTTTTAGTGTTGTTCACTCTGAGATTTAGGTGGCTCTAATTATATATTTATTATATTATAATAAATCGACAAAATTCAAATAAATCCATGTAAAATAAAATTTTGGTCATATGTACTTTTGACCTTGAATCATATATTATATTTGTTTATATTTGAACAGTCTCATTCCAAACTTAATTGATTTTGTCTTATACGTTTGATCGCATTATGATAATGCTTCGACAAAATACTTTTTACGTATCCAAATTTCCCAGTATAATAAATTATAGAATATATTCCAAGAACTATGATTTTTTTTCATGTTATTAATATTTAACATTTTATAATCACACGCTAAGACGCATATTCCTATTTAGATAATGTATGGCTAAGATCCAAATATTCCAAATGTGATCTAAAGCTGTTTTATCGCCATTGTAAAAATCACTATTGGAAAGGTTTAGAATTTATTGTATCCAATCAAAAATAATAATAAAAACATTGAAATATGTGCATAGAATATAACTGTAGACGTATATGCACTACAAAATATCAAAATATGCATTGACTTCGTTTTATATATTTATAATTTATCTATGGTATATATAAGTTAAAATTTTGTTTGTTTGCTTGTTCTCTAACACTCGAAAACTTCTGAACCGTTTTTAATACGAGTTAAATATATAAAATACTTTAGTTTCTAGTTTAATAGCCCACGAATACGATTATACTTTTCAAAATTTACTGAGTTGGACTAGGAAAGCTTAGCGTTAATATAGTTAGTCCATACCCTATAGTATTACCTAACTGAACCTAGTAATCTGGCTAGCGGTTTTGTCGGTAACACACTAACACCACATTTTATACATACGTATAATATGCAATAACTTATTACTATAGTTAAAATTATGAGCTTAACATTTTGTTAGGGGTTTTAGATTATGTGAAGAATAAAATAGGAGATGTTTCGTAAGATGGTCTTCTCAAGTTGTGTAAGTTGTATACAATAACTAGCTGACCCGACAAACGTTGTAGGTACAGCCTAAAAATTAGTCCCAGAAATGTTTTGTTGGCAACTAATGAATTAAACGTAATATGTGGCTTCGATATATCTTTTGTTGTATCCGAGATTATACCGAATAAAAGGACTTATTAATATTTACATAGATTATAGAAATATGTGTAGGTACTTTAAACAGTTTAAGCCATATCATAAAAACAAGTTTTTTTTCAAAAATATCAACAAATTGACCAATATTATGAGCGCGTGCATGAGATTTTTATGTACTATATTATTACAGTAAGTGGTTTTCATTTGGAAAAATGACCCAAATTCACAAACAGATTGTTCTAATTTATAGGTACATATAATTTTCTATTTGGCCTAAATTTTTATCGACATCTAATAGGTTTATTATGCCTAATATATCGTTTGGTGAAACATTATATTCTAACATATCTAATACCTTTCCATTCCTGTTGTAAGAATCACATAAAATCTAAGGTTTAAGATTACTTGAGCATGTTATTATGAGTAGATTTTTTTTCTTGATATGTACAAAACAGATTTTCTCATCTTTAAAAGTAATATTAGTTTTTTTGAACATTATAAAGCTGTTTATATGTTATTTGTATAATATTAGAAAAGTATGAAAATGGTGTTTTCAAACACGATATATACCTACGTCCTACACTGCTTAATAGTTGAAGAATTGGAATAATAGTGTAAACTATGAATATAAATATCATCATCTAATCTCGTCATCAGGTTTCGAGAGGCAAAATTGAACGTAAAATTTTTCCTAGTTTCGTGCTTAAGTTTATTTTTGTTTTTCTTTATACACGCACTGGACAATAAAATTTTAAATTTAATTTTCCCAATTGATATATATTCTACTGGAGTAAATTTGAGGTCGTTCGTCAAAATGAATGACGTCCATTACCACGTCTACCGTATAATGTTTTATAGAGTGCACAATATGATACACATACCTATTATAATAGAATATGAGTGTTGCACCTCGACGGTGCATCGTGCTGCAGTTTATAACTTACCGTTGTGGCCGGCAAGTAGATCTCGTTGGCGTATTTGGCCGCCCCTGGCCACATAGACTGCACGTCCAGCTTGTCGTGCAGGGCCCTCCAGTGGCCCATCACCGGGCTCGCGTTCGGAAACCGTCGTCGCCTGCGAGTGGTCGTGCGCTGTTGACCCTCGGCCTGTCCTGTCCATACCCTGCGGGGCAACACGCCTCCACCGGTCAACATGTGCAGGTAGTTTGGCCGGTCGCCGGTCTGCCGCCACTGCTGCAGTCGGTGGCCGGCGAACACCGGTTGCCGTTGACCGGTCGCTAGGGCCGCATTGAGCAGCGCGGCCAAAAAGTAGTAATGCATCACGGGAACACGTAACGAGTAACGGTCGAAATAATATGCGAACTGGCAGTGAAATATATAGATCGGTCGATCAATAAAATAAGGAATTATAGTATCGAGGAAGTGATCGAATTTTGTTTTTCTTAGAATGATAAATATATAAAATAATACGAGAGACGCGAACGTTATGATTTATATCGTCAGGGTAAAGTCTTGCGCTGACGGTGGCGGTGGGCCCTGTCGCTGGCGGTTGCCCAAACTGACCGGCGATCGAAACGTCATATTTTCCCCCTGCAACAGGATGGTTTGCTCGCGGACCCGGAGTAGTCGACGGCTCTCGGCGAACTGTGCCGTGGACCCGGCGCACAAGCTATAACCGCGGATCTCGCACCCGTCTATGATATTACATTAATGCATAAGAGGACATGGCAATCGCCGGCGTCTGATACATAATATTACAGAAGTAGTGGTTTTGCGGTTCTCTGCGGCTTGCCGCCACCGGCCGCCATTCGACCTTGCGCCGCCGCCGCCGCCACATCGCAGCAGAGTTCCAGTGTCCCACTATATACTCGACGAGAAGCGGCGAGGAGACTTCATCGGACGAAGGTACCTACACAATATCATATTTAAGTAGGTACATATACTTTTGCAGAGATTTCGTCGTCCGATCAACTATCTCCAGCGCCGGCGTTCTCGTCGATACATAATTAATGTGTATCGGTGTTATAATATACTATCTAGTAAATTGCGGACAATATAATATACTCAATAAATATCGAATTATTATATGCATCGTTTGTGTATAGTGATTTAGCTATATTATTATTACATTATGTACATGCCGTCGCCGCTGCTGCGCATCCTTTCACCGTCTAAAACACTGTTTGCAAACGCGTATACTATAATATCATTATACATTTGAGCAAAGCTATAGTTCTTATTCTCTCTCTCTCTCTCTCGGTCACTCACCGCACGTCTCCCGCCGTCGCCCGAGTGTAAGTGTACCAGGTCTCTCTTTTTCTTTATTTCTCTCCCTCCGTGTCTGGCTGTATGTTTCTATCCTTCTCTTTCACCGCGGGTCTGTATCGTCGTTTCGTATACGTAATATTGTAATTATTACCATAATATTATACATTATGTATTATTTTGCAGTAGATCTCGCTTATGGTAAACTACGAGCGTTATATTATAATATTACGAGGGCCTGGAGACAAAATACTAGTTTTCACGGTACGGCTGTTGTGGTCACTATAAATACCTTCTTCTGACACGTTATTTAGGTGACGGCTGTACAGATATAATAATATTATAATAATGGACGGGTGCCGAACAACGCTTATATTGTGCAGACTTATTTCAATCCGGTCGTGCACTTGTTCGATATAGTTCTCTCGCGATTCGTCCTAGTTTTGACGGATTGCGACTTCGAAGTCGATCGCCCGAACGTCGTTGCAAAATATAATAGAATATTAATAGACCTATTTATCATCATAACGATCGTTCGATACGCAGTCGCGTATCGACGGATGGATTTCAGTCATTATTCACCACGAGCATATTTCTGCAGCATATTATTGTACTGATGATCACGGCAATAAAGACGACCGCCATAAATACGCAATAAAATACATAGCCCAGTAGTATATTTTATGGCCATATGAGTTTATATTTATACGAGTCTTACAACTAGCTGACTTAATATTGGACTACGGAGGTGTGTGTCATCACAATGATGCAGGCCCACTGCCGCCTAGTATGTATAGATGTATATATTCATACGATTCGAGTCTGGGAGGCATATGCTGATATTTATGTTTGCATTATACATTATAATATTGTTGCAACTTGTTACTTGTCAGTATGTGTCGAGTTTTAGGTTAGTATGTGAAAATCGTGCAGCAGCTCTAGGACCATTACAATATTTTTACAATGAAATCGAATTTTTAAGCCTCAGCAAATAATAATGCTTTTTATGATGTAGAAATTCTATGTACCATTTAAATAAAGGAATATCTTTGACCTCAGCTATAGTGCCTCGAATATTACCTATCTTATATCATGGTATAATAAAAAACTGAAGCATATATATTTGGTCATCCGTCGTCATTATTACTAAATTATCTTTAAAGATCGTAGTGGTCTAAAACAGTGATGGGCTATTAAAATGGAGTATTTATTCAATATAGAGTATAACATATAAATAAATAATAATAATATAACAAAAATGAAAATATTATACTCAATTTATATTCGCTTTATAGTCTACATACATTCTAAAGAATCCGTAGTAACACAATGGCATAACAAACGTTTTGGTATCTAATATAATTTTATGTATGATATACAATTTTGAAATTTCTAGATTTACTTGAAGTATAAATATGGCATTGATGAAATATTTATCAAAATAGAAACGGTTTCACAAAAAATTTCTATAATTATTGGTTCATTATGATGATATTATTTGAGTAAGGGGCCCAATTGGCAATTTTACTGACACCCGTTTGGAAAAATTATTCAATCCAATAACTATAAATATAATAAACGTATTATAATGTAAATGCGTAGTAGATTTTAGACTGTAGTGGATAATTGAAAACTGATAGTAATTATTATCATTATTTTATATGTACCTACTATGTTATCTTTAACATTAGATTAATTTTATGTTAAAGTAAATCACTAAATTATCATTACATTATTATACAATGCAGAATTTTGTGAGCACAGCATTTAAATTATTAAATTATGAGGTAAAATGAACTTGTAACTATATGCACTTTAAGTATCAATATACATGTATAAATCATGTGCATATTATTTAACGAGTAATGAGTAATAACTATATTGTATATTATTCTAATGAAATAATATAGTGCGATTGATTATTACATTTTATTATGATATAGTTTTGATGGTTTTAGTGACAAAAGAATATGCTAAAACACTTTACCTACTGCGAGAACATTTTTTTATAAGTTTTTTAATTGTAAAAACAAAAGAAATGAAAACTCATTATTTTCCAATATAATGATATACAATACAATTTTGTGTAAAAAAAAAAATTTAAATAGTTATTATTTCCATATAAAGGTCACATAACTTTAGTCTCGTAATATAATTTGTAACTTACTTTAAAAACAATTTCAATTTTCTTTTCCACAAAAGAATACTAAAAAACCACCGGATTAATAGTTCGTTACCAGCATTTGATGTCATATGAAAAATACAATTACTTGAATATTGTTCTATAATATTGTCCTTTAATACTTGTAAAAATAAATATTTGCAAGTGTACCGTTAAATGTATACACAGGTACTTCTAGTAAAATTATCAGCATGCGATAGCATCATTATAATTTATGACATAATTCACACGCTTAATTTTTTTTTTTAGAAAATGCAAATCATCTAACGTAAATGAGAATTACAATTGATCCAATTGAAATAGTAAAAATTCGTTTTAAAGTAAATTCTAGAAAATAATATTAAAAAAAAAAATTAAACGATAAATGAGTAAGTTCTCAAAAATATAATATCATAGAAGTAAAATAGAGATTTGAAGATATTGTCACTCTCAATAATTGTAAAATATAGGTACCTAATGTTTTAATTGTTATTCATGTATTATTATTTATTAAGCTCCATATGAATATTTATACTTTATAACTCCAACGTTTTTAATAATACNNTTATTATTATTTGTACTTAGATCACTCAGCTAGAAAAAAAACATCTCATTCGATAATTGTGGACATAGATAGGTATGAAAAAGTAATATTCTGGGATAGTTATATTTTAATTCATTATATAATAATATTGAGTATAAAATATGCTCATAAATTAACACATTAATGTCCAATAAATCATAAACTGTTTTGATTTCTAATTAAAGTTTATTTTTCATGTCACTTTATGTTGATGTAATAATATCGTTCGACAAAGAGTCATTACTTATATAGAACAGGCCTTATATGTAATTAGCTGATTAAAAATATTCAAACAATACGGTATTACCTACGGCTGTTTTTTACAGTTTAGTAATATCTATTTGTTTTTATTATTGTAAATCGGTAATAACATTTTTATAGCCAACGAAATTGACTTTTGTGCCTATACGCTTTGACTATAGTTTTTCGTACACGTCATAATGAGTTTAATTGGTTGATTTTATCTTTGCATCTTCAAAAAATAAAAATTACTGTACAATACGTGGTTTGAAATTATTTTTTATGTAAAATAATAAAAATAATAACCATAAGCTAGGTTATAATAATCTAACCTAACCTACCTCGTACTATTAAGTCTTAGGTAGAAAACATAATATCAAGTTTAAATATTTTAATTATTACATTGTCTATACATTTTATAGATACCTAGTGTGAAGTTCAGACTTTGGATTAATGCCTCTTTTTTAATTAATAGAAGAAATGCTTTTCAACTGTGTTATTAGATTATTTAAGTATACTTTCCTATTTGTGATGAGAGCATTGAATATTACATTTATTTTGCTATGTGTTTTATTTGAATACCTGATTTATAGGGTACGGTTTAAGATTATTGTTGTCATGGAGAAAGAATTATAAAAGTTTTTATAATTGAAAATTCTGAATTGAGATTTAAATACAACGTTACTTTGATTTATTTGTGCATTAGTCATTACCATATATTTTAATAACAAGAGAATATTTATACTCTTTAATGTTTATATTTATTACAAGCTTTCAAAATATAAAAATCATTACCTAATAATAGTTATAAAAACAAAAACTAGGTTTAGTGAGATGAGTGGAGTGAGAGCATAGGACGAGCGCCCAACATCTATTCTGCAATTTTAATCTTTATCTCACTTTTAATTCATAAAATAGTTAATTTATCTAGGTAACAATTAGATGTTTGATCGAATATCATATTATCCATGCATAGTAATTATTATAATAGGCGATACATCAGCGATACTTTGTATATGTAATCAGAAATATTATATTCTATTATTGCTACACTACCTATATAAATTCGATGGCCCACCGACAACACTTATATTACCTAGTTATAATTGCCCTGTTATTAACATTTTCATATTAGTGTGTTTGTGATAATTCCGAACAATAATCGACATATATTACGTGAACCCACCAACCAATATATTATGTGCGTTCTTGCGCATCATAATAAAAAAGATTCACTATAAATTAAAATAAACATAATGTATGCATAATATTCATTATTATGTTTGTTAGTGCATGAATACTTCGGATTTTATTTTATACGATGCGTACCTAATTTTAGAACCAATTGATAATAATTTATTGACACGTAAAAGAAATCAGTTTTACTTAAAGTTTTTAGAATTTTTTTTATCTTTTTTGTTTGGCACGTCTTGCCTGTTTGTTTGTAATAACTAATAAGCAACAATGAATATAATAATATAGTTTTGACGATTTATGCTTTATAAATATTATCTTGAATATTTAAAACTCAGTTTGAATCTTTTTTATTAACAATGATTGGTAAAATAACCACACAGATACTCATAAGTCATCATTTATCGATAAATATAATATTTGTAAAAATTGAAATGATGAACGATCTTGATTAATACTTTTAAGTTCTTATACCAACACAATATAATTAGTGATCTTGGTAAATCTTTTTTTTTCGTTACACTAACTAAGATTTATTTTTTAGATGAATTTAATCCTGTTTTAATTTGGTGAGTTAAAGAATTGAAATTCAAGAATTCAAGGCTTTTTGATTTAATTTTCATGCATAGGTACCTTTCATTTTTTTTTATATTAAAACAGTTGTAACTCGAATAAGTACCAAGTCAATTACATATAATTCTTACAGGTTTACTGAAAAAGTTGAATAATTTATCGTTTGAAGCCTTCAAATTACCTATTGGAATCATTAAAAAATTATTGTATGTCATAAGTGCAATGTTAAGACTTAAAATAAATAAATTTTTTTAAAAATAATTTAGCAAATTAACTATCCACCAAATTATTGTTAACTGCCTGTTAGAATTACAAACACCGTTCGACATCTTGTGCTTTATTCGCGAAGCATATATGAGATTAATTTTTGTTTTCAAAAGCCTTTCTAAGCGATTATACGACACAATAACTAATACCTACACACTATCAATAATTAATTATCATTATGATTGTAATATGCAAAAGAAAATAACTTTATCATTATTTAAACAATAACTATTGAGAAATAAATCAATATTAATTTGAACAATCGAGCGTAATAAAAAATAACCAGCTGATAAAATCTTAGTTTTGAACACCAAGGACACTCACAAAAAAATGACATCTAGTACATTATAAAATAATGCAAGAACACTAATATATTTATGCCCGAAGAAGATTATATAGATTTAGCCATATATAGGTATAAACCATTGGATCCTGAAGGACGCACGCAAATAGAATGTATGTCCAAACCAAGATCTCCTGGAAGAACTCAAAAGGCCTATTTTACCTTTCTTTTATGCGAGTTTGTTCATGGGTCGATAAATGATCTCTGTGCAGAATAAAGAATAGGTAGAGTGGATATTAGTTTGACACCGATAGCTTTATAATAAATATCAAAAACAAGTGACCACGATTTAAATGTTTATGAAATGTATTTAATTGTTTAATGGGTTGTAATAAGCGTTTTTCTTTTTAAAGTTTTTAATTATATATATTATACAAAACAAAATAGAAATCTATGTTAATATGATGCGTAAATCAAAAATGTCGTTAACCTACAAATTGTTAATAGCATGTACCATTGCGAAGTGTATAATATTTAACGTATAATCCTTATTATACAGCGAGTTACACGGATTTTAGTTTCTAGCACTGCAAATACTAAACCACATACGTATAATAATTAAAGTTACGAAATTCGATTGCAATACGTCAAAATTAATCGTAGCCACGTAGGTAATTATATATTATTTTATTTCACAGTCAAATAAAATATTTAAAACTTGGTATAAAATCTTCTTAAGATATAATTGCCCTTGATAATCTGTAATACTTATGAAATTTTTAATTGTTTAAGAAATATTGTTCGTGGAGGCAAATAAATCGATTGGAAATCGAATATTATTCCTTAAAAAGATACTGTTGACGTTTTAAATTAATTACACTTCACTCCTGTTTACATCAAAATAAATTTTATTGTAATTCAGAAATTTGCATAACTGTACTTCGAAAATGCACAAAAGTTAAGAAAAATATTTAAAAAATTAGAAAAAAAGACGTTGGAGTTGTATATG
>PVMI01052054.1:0-20114 GCA_008528875.1 Aulacorthum solani
AGACCGCGATAAGTGAGTGTACTCTCGTAATATGAGTAGGCCGTTGTTGTAGTTTTAGACGTAAACCGTCAGCAGTGCGACGCGTTTCGTCCGCGAATGGCATATAAAACATTGTACAATTTCCCGCCACTAAAAATATTATTGTTTTGAAATACCTTCCCATGAATAGAAAATTAGGCCATCACTCGTGGAGTGCAGACGGAGTGCCACGAGCGCGTAAATAGGATTTAATATATCCACTGCAGGTGCCTGGCTACTCGGAAGTCCTGTTGTAAAATAAAAATTGAAAATGAACCTTATAGAGTAAAAGCGCCTTCCTCCCTCGTTATTAAAAATAAGATGTAAACAATTAAATATGTATAAATTTAGGTGTGGCAACTATATATGTAGTTGTAAAAATATTTGGTAAAAAATGTCTTCCGAAATGTTTAACGTATTCAATTGCACTATCTAATTAAACATTTTTGAAATATTAAATTATACACTCTAAACTTAATTTTCCTTCCCATACTGGAACAGACTTAAGACTGTCTGTAGTATCAGTACTGCAGTAGGTTAAAAATGTTATTTTTCAAAATCAATATTATGATGGCACTGGTTAAAACTTATGAGATATTTTTTGAATGGTAAAATGTCATTACGTTCATGTTTAAAACGATTGTCGTAGGTAAGTACCTATACTTATTAAATATTATGACACCGGTAAAAACTTGTGTGATATTATTTTTTGTAAATTCAAGCTTGGCAATTGGGCTTCATTCCGACTATTTCATGATATTAGAAATACATTTTTTAAAATATAATATATATAATTTGTGTGTATAATACTATAACCTAACCATAAAAAGAAATCCGGCTGCGGTGAAACGTTCTCAGAAGTAGAAAAGCTATGAGCCTATGACTAAGGTGTTTATTTGGTATTCTGGTATCTACATTATACTGTCATTATTAAACAATCAAGACGGAGAATTATCTTGAACTAATTAAAACTAATATATGATGTCATGTCACCTGACCTATATTATGACTGCTGGCTGCTTTTATTGTCGAGAGGAGAACAATAATAATTATATTATTATACTCTCAGCAACTCGGATTTGACGCAAAAAAACTCGGGCCACAATTCGGATCAGACCATTTTTTGTAGTTACCTTTTGGGTTTATCTAGAACGCAGCTATTTATATTTTATGTGACTATAAAATAAATAAAAATAAATACTATAAATACTATACTATACTATTTTACGTCTACCTATATTTAAACTCAAATGGTTATAATATATTAGTATCGATAATCTCATTCTAAATTTATTATAGGCAGATCACTGAATTTGTTTTTTATCATATAGTCGACTTGACTTGTGTTTTAATTCTCCTCTTACCGTAAACTCGTACAAGGTACATCCTCAACATTAATATATAATACAGGGTGTTACAGGAAGACCTGATAAATGAAACAACTTTTGTTTTAATCAATAATTAATATTTTTATTTTCTATATGATTTATTGACTCGTGTGGTATACCACGTTATTTATTTTTATTTTTCTAATACTAAAAAATAATATTTGAAATCTGATTTCAATTTTTTTTTTTTGAAAATCACAAAATAGCCAATTTGGAAATCTGGATTTTTGAAAAATACGCTCGTTTGTAAAAACATTTATCTAACTCAAATGGTTTATTTTTTATGATTTTTTAAAATGTCCGATGTTTTCGAAGTAAGCCCCATAAATTTTAAATGTATCAACTATTTAAAAAATATTCAGATTTTAATAAGGAGGTACTTATTTAAAAAATTCTTAATAAATATAAAATAATATTCAAAATAAGTTTGTACCTTTTGAGTTAAATTTTTTTTTACGACTGGATCAAAATTACTTAACAATAAAAATGAGATTTCAAACAATCGTAAAAATAAACTATATGCCTTAAATAAATATTTTTACCCTCAAAATTTTTTTAAAAATCAGATACACAATTTGCCTATTTTAAAAATATCAAATTTAAAATTCAAAATTTGCAGTGTATTTAAAATGAATGTTTAATTAATTCGATAAAAATATATACTATAAGTACAGCGGAAGCATCTGCAAACATATTGTTATACATATGAAAAAAAATACAAGATATTGATTAGAACAATCGACAAATTTAGGTTATTTTATTTGTCAAGTCTTCCAGTTAAGAAAACAACTTGGTGTAAGTAGGTAACCACTCAAATGTAAGGTACCTATAGGTGTAGAGTGGACATCGTCTATGAGTTAGTCTCTGTTATGGATGTGTTAAATTTGAATTCAATGTTAAATAATTGCATATAAAAAGCCGTTCTGAGCGGAAACAGTTTGTTAGCCTATAATATTACTAAGTACCTATAAAATTACATAGCTTTATCATATATTATAGTAATATATATAGGTACCGTTAGCAATACAGTAGGATGAATAGTTGTTGCCAAAAGCATTGAATTTGTTTTAAACAGGGCACGGGACTTATTGCATTAGCTTATTTTTATGGTTTTACATAAAATCTAAGTACTTTTCTCTGCCCCCCTCACATTCAAAATATAAAAAATGTTATGCCATTATTTAACATATGCTATTAGTATGAATTTGCACGTTTTTAGTTTATGCGTATAATCTAAAAATATCCGTGGGGACGTGAGAATTCATGTTAATTACGAACTAAATATAGCTAGGTATAGGAATTAATTCTGATTTGACTTAATTTATGTTTGGGGGGGTGAAGAAATATTTTTCCAGCCCTCCATGGATATTTTTAGATTTTACGCATAAACTAAAAACGTGCAAATTACGAAAATAGTCATGCAAATTCATGCTAATAGCGTGCTAAATAATGGCATAAATTTTATTTTTTATTTTTAATGTTGGGCGGGGCAGAGAAATGTTCGTATAAAATCTGGTACAGTGCTATGGAAGTGTATGTCAAGTTACGACAAGTTATGAAGTTTGAAAGTTTTTTTTTTTGTCTTTTTTCTAACATTTAAAAAAATAATAATTATTATTGTTACTAACTAATTATTGATTAGTCGAAAATATGTAGTTTCTAATATTACAATATTATATCAGAATTAGCTATTTGAAATTAAGTATCCGAGTATCCATATTTTTATTATATTATATTTCTATTTTAATAGCTTTTTCACCAATATGGAGTGTATGTGGTAAGTTGACAAAGGATTGATTGATATTTGCATTATTAAAAAATAAACTGAAAATCTTGAAAATTTTTATAAGCAACGTCTCAAATATGAAGAATAACCTGTACTAATTTCAAGCTTTAATGTTATAAGGTTTATTACTTATAAATTTAAAAAAAAAAATTCTGAATACGTCATCTTACCCCATATCTGGGGTAAGTTGACTAATGTTATTATTACATAAAAAAAATCAATGAAATATAGAATAAAAATTATCTATATTTAATCTATGATAATATCAAACATATTGTAATAAATTACTCAGAGTAAATTAATGAGTATTATTTTTATTTAAATTTTATTTTTTTAAATTATTTTACTGGCCAATTTGTAAGTATAGATGGCAGTTAATCTCTTTTTCGTTTACTTAAGGTCCTAATTTCCTATATTAAGTAAGTTTGGCAGTTAAACAGTTCTAGATTCACTAACAACATTTGAACGTTTTTAAACATTAGATAATAATATGTATTCATCAAAAGTTAATCCATCCCTGTGGGCCTGTTACTAGGACGAGGTTGACACAATGAACTTATGTCAATTTTATCTGTAGCTATTACTTCACATTTTTGAACTTGTTTCAAAAAAATAAGAAAGTTAGGAATACTTTTATATAATGAACAAGTGTAAGTTGACAACATCGTCAACTACCATAAATATATTCAAAATATAGCTAATAACATACAGTTTCTAAAGTAAAAGTATGGTTTTGAGAAGAAACATTGATAAAATATTTATTTCTCATCAGAATAACCTCGGTATTGAGAAATAAGGTATTCATAACGTCATGTATATAATCGGTTACTGCGATAACATCGATAGGTATTATAATTTGTTAAAAATTATAATCAATTCGCCAACTTACAAGACTCGTCAACTTACCACAATCTTCCTACGCTTTTCAGAATACGATTTTAATTGTAATATTCTCACAGCTTACTAAACACTCATCCCCTAGATAATTATTTTGTTGTTGGCCTAGGCTTGTGCCCCCTCCCCACCACGAGGTTATTAACATTTAGAGTCAATTAATATTTGACAATTACCATATGGTGTTTCCATACGTATCGCAAGTATTGTATGTAGATATATGGCTGGATACCAGTACACAGCAATAGAGTAGGTTGAATTAATTTGTACCTATAGAATTACATTTTAAAATTGCAATGTTTACATAAAATATAAAAATATAGGTACTTAAAAAGTTTTATGTAAAAAAAAAAATATTGAAAATCTACAAAAATATATATAAAAAATGTACTTATCGAGTGGTAAACAAAAATAAAAGCCACACCTGAAACAAAAGACTGTGGCAGCCTATGAATACTAAGTAGGTACTTAATTTTTTAATATTAATAAATGTTTATAGATTAATATTCCGTTTAATAATTTTCAAAAACACAATTAAATAATATCCTTTTAATAGACTATTATTCTTAGTTCTTAAATTAGAATAACTCAGAATTTTTTTACTCAAACTGCAATACATCAACATTTTTAGAAAAATCACTGGTTTCACAATAACAATATGTAGTAACTAATTTGAAAAAAAAAAATGTTAGTATAGCGACAAAATACTTCTTAAATATTGGGGCACATTTAAGTATTCAAAATGTTTTATGCAAATATCAAGAATTAAAGTTCTTCAATTTTAAGTAGCACCTAAAAACTGGTCGTATATAGGTAATCATTATTATCGTTTTTATTTCCATTTTTTTATTTTTGAAAATTACAAGAATTTTGTTACTCTTGATATCCTGAAGTTCAAAATAGATAAAATGTTCAACTAGACATGCTTTAAGTTAAAAATTGAATCATTTTTACTTGAAAAAGCAATGATGAGAACAAAAGAAAATATTAAACAAATAAAAATGATTGAATAAATGATTTATGAATACTTTGATTCCAGAGCGCTCAGAATTAAAATAAGAAAAAAATATTGGAAAAATCAGTTGACAGCTGATATACCACTGAAAACTAATGCAATAAACACTATTGAAACTATTAAATAAGCGTCCGCATTGACATCATTTTGTCTATTACAAAATAAATAATAAAGTATTATATATTTATTATATATAAACAATATGTGCGTAAAATTTAATAGATCAAAGCAATATTAAAGTATTATCATATAGAATATAATAAATTTTGTTGATTGAAAATAGTTGTGACTCTTCAACACCATCTTTACCAGAACATGTCTGAACAAATTGTCTTCTCCATACAGATAATAATATGACATTACGAATGTGTGCAAAATTGTTAAAACCGTTAAAAGTAATAAAAACAAACATTGTAATATGATATTGTTCAACCACAAAATGTATATGTTTTTTAATAAAATTGATCATTTAATGATTCATTTATTAAGTGGCGGGGACACCTCCTGTTGTTGAATTGTCGACTCCACATTCATTTGTGCCTCGTCGAATTTTGAACAAACCTTTGTCACCCCAATCTGCGTTCCACGAGTTCACCATCAACCAATATAACACTCCGTATTCTTCACCCCAGCCGATCAGCTTCACGGAGTGTGCTCCTAAATACGAGGCATTTTCTGATTTCACATAAATGCCTAAAAACCATATAACGTATGAAAGAAAATTGATATGAAAAATTTAGAGAGTAATATCGTGCATACGATACACTCTAGGTATCTTCGTATTTTACCCGTTTTGTAGCTGGGAAAATCGTCGTACACATCGAACGATGCTTCAACTGGCCCGTAATTCATCAAGTCTTTTTGGATACCTCTATATGTGAGGTGATAATAGTCTCTCGCTACAATCGTAATCTCAACGTTTACACACTCGAATTTAGCTTTATGTGTCGTAAATTAAAAAAATAAATCTTACTGTATCTGTGATCTTTGTCGAAATCGAGATCTTGATCTCCGTAACACATTCTTGTGCATCTGTGATTTTTTTCCTGTGGCTGACCCGAGCATGTATTATTTCCATCTTCGCCATGAGGACAAGGTGGAACTCTGTATGGTTCACATCCCTAAAAATGATGGCTGGGCGGTTAAACTAAAAATATGTATATTAATTATAGAAATATATTATTTATGTTGACTGGGTTATGGCAGGACACTTAACTTGTACTTAAATCATTTCTCGAGATATATTTTTAATGTAGTAATTTGTATTAGAATACCAATGTATAGAAAAAAATAAATCTAAACTTACATACAAAATTTAAATATTTTAACTTTGTATAAAGTACTCGTATTATTTTGGTTTTTCCAAAAAGTCATATTTTACCATATTATCCTATAGTTTTTTTACTATGGAATATGATGCATAAATCAACTATTTATTTAGTACTTTATTAATAATTATAGTTATAAAGTTTTGATGTGATATTATTTCCTTAGTAAAAATGATACATAGAGAAACGTTCCCTAATAGATACCTCTTTAAATAGCTGACCCCTACAAAAGTGGACCTTTTTTTTGGAAACAAACAAAAAACTTAACCTCTGAAGGTAAAAAATTCAACTACTGAAAGTTTCAGGTATTTACAAGTTCCATTGTATCATACATTTTATGTAGGATGGACCACTAAGAACTTATTACAAAGCTAGTTTCCCATCTTCGCAACAGTGGCATAGCACGATTGTATGATTGGGATAGCCTTCAACAAATTCTTAAATATTTAAAAAATGTTCAAGCAACACTTCAAAAGTTTAAATATTAAGATTGTATGTAATCTACATTTTCATAAAATGTTAAATTTTATATCCAAAAATGTATTTTTATTTCATATTTGTATATTCTACAAAACTAATAGCACTAGTAAGTATTCAAAGGTTAGAAATCGAATAAGAAAAAGTATTGACTTCTTTTAAAAAATGAACAATAATCAATACAAATGCAAATGCAAATGTCAATTAAGTACTTGAACATTTTATTTTTAATATTAACAATAAATAAAAATCATATTATGCATAATACAAAACATATTTAATAGTCAATTAAAGTAAAAACAATGTAGTTTTCTCTCCGAATATTATTTGCATTGATTTTGAACAATATATTGTTGGAATTCTCCCCCCCCCTTGCCATATTTCATGGTGTTTGAAACAGTATTCAAAAATCACATTAGCAACTAAATTTTGTATATATTTTTTTTTAAATCTATTTTTTCTGTAAAATCTGTGTTTTTCATAATTATATTAAAATATCAAAAATAAATAATTATAATATCAATAAAATTATTAATATTATATTATAATATGTACATTTCTTTTTATTAATGCGGCCCTTGATGAAAAATTGAAAAAAAAGATGGCCCTCATTATTAAAAAGGTTTACCAACCCCAGTTTTACATGATAACTTATCGATATTAATGATTGATGTGATATATTGATATATGAAACGATGAAGTATTAGGTAGTACGATTATATCCACTGCGACTGACTATAAGCAAGTGTTGTGTTTTTTCCTGGTTAGCTGCTACTTTTAATTTAAATATGCCAACAGCTCAGCCTTCTTGTCCAAATCGTCTTAAATGTTTTGTAATTAAGTTCGGAGAGGACGTTTTTTTTTATGAATGGCTTGATTTTGTATTGTAGTAATTTGTGTGTAACCAAGTTATGTTTTTCAATGAATGTTTTAGATTTTTGATAAGTAAAAGTGCATATTTAGGTAATGTCGTTTAATTCATGATTTCAAGTGCATAAACAATAACTAATAACTTATATTGATAATTATAACAATACAATTTTCATAGCTTGCACAGGGGTGATTTTTCTTTAGTTTTACATCGAAATTTACGAATTAAAATTCTTTGGTTTACTAACAACTATAATAAGGAAATATTTTTATTTTATAAATGTATTGTCATTAAGGGGGGTTCCAGCATACCATGTTTTAAGGAGTAATATTTAGGCAATTCATACCACATGTACATTTTAACTATGTCATTGTGTGAGTAGTAAATAAACATAAGTGTGTGTAATCCATTATCGCACGCACATATCAATAAATCGTGATAAACGAAATACATTCTTATATGCCTAAAAAATACTAAAAGGCAAAAGCGGTAGTAAATTTAATAAATTAAGCATACTTCCTGAAGTTCGATTGTAATTTCAAAAAAAAAGGCTAAATTCGCAAGTTTCTAGACTATGCTTTGTAAGAACCACTTTTTTGATATAAAGCCAGATGTGCAGACAATACATACAAATATAATGCAATTATTTCATGAGAATTTAAAAATATATATCTTAATTTTAAGGGTCTTTAAAATTGAAAATTGAAAATCGACTTCCTAGAAAGCCTAGTAAAGAATTCACATTAAAAATTGAAATCATATTGAAATTATTATTTCTTTTCTAATTTTGCCTGTGCCTGATATGCTACCGCACATTGAATTCATACATACATTAAAAAGCAAAATCGGATATTTGGATGTATGTGTAATTTATCATCACCACTTATTGGTCTGAAACGTAAGAAAAATGAGTGTGACCCTTAACAATTTTAAACAATATCAATACAAAGTGACCAATATAACATAGTAAATGGTTGCATGGAAATATTAGCAACAAAATTACTTACAATTCCGGTCTTATACCGCATGACTTAATTTTAAGTCTCAATTAAATATATAAAAAAAATAGTATCCGAATTAGTCACCTCTTCTGATTTATAATTTCCTCCCGTAACAAGACCGTGTTTTTTAAAACGCTTCCAGGCTCTTATCGGATAACCTCCAGAACATCCATCACCACAGGTGTGACAACAAAATGTGATTTCTTCGGCGGATAACAGTTGATTGAAATCTCCATTTGTAGCCACACACAAGCGGTCAGCAAAAGCTGAGCTCGTCGACAACGCCTAATGAAATAACACATTTAAATTTGGACTTATGACATTAACATGATCACTTGAGTAATTTAACTTGCCCAACCCGATCCACAATTTCCTTGATCTCGAACTTCTCCGATAGTTTTGCAACGTATCCATTTCTTCCTCGCGTCAAATTTAATTGGAATTTCTTGGTAGTTGTAATCGTCATCACCGGTCTTGTACATTTTATAATTAACTTCATTTGGAATTTGTACGCCTTTTGATCCCAAAAGCCTTAAGATGTGTTCTTTTGGCGTACTTGGGTCAAAGTTAACACCAGCCTAATTGATTAAATATGATAAGTAGAAGAATAAAAACTAATATACGTATTGATGTATGTTCAAGATAAAAAAAGATCTGGGGGGCAGTCAGACGTTTTGTCAGAAACTTCTTCCGCCAAGTCGACGAGCGAGACCAGTGCTTTGGAACAAATAAGTCGTTAAGCCTGAAACCGAGGTCTGTTCTTATCTTAAACAAAGTTTAGGTACATTATAGGTTCAGGATAAACTATAGACTCTGAGAGGAGTGATGAATGTATTGATTTTACAATGATGTGTGTTTTTTTAATGTCATTACAGTTATTTTTACAGACATTTTAAATTCGAATTTTAATTAATATTAAGTTAGATAAAACGATTAGGTCAAGTTAAAATGTATCGTCCCGGATTTTTTAAAATTTTATCTGACCACCCTACTATACACACATTTGCATTTTAAAATGCAATTTTTTTAGCAAAAATTAATTTGACGTACTGTAGGAATAATGCCAAATAGTAAAATAAATTACTCTAATCACAATCATATCATTAAATTTACTTAGTGAATATTAAAGGCTGACAGACCATCTTTGCTCAGAATTGTTTTTCGTACGAAATGAATATTAAATTAAAATTTAACACACCATTACTGTAACTCTCTAGACACATAAGGTGCCGCAGAGAGTTCCTCAATATTGAATATTACTCCACTCTCTTAACACTACATTTTGAGGAGTGATGTAATGTTGTGTTTTTGTTTTGTTTTGTGTATGTGAACACGACCTAAAGTATAAAAAAAATTATTTTATTTTAACTTCAATATATGTTTCGGTCAGAAATTAAATCTATAGATGGTATCGACTTTTAGAGGGTTAAGATTAAAAAAACGCAATACATATTTTCAAAATAATTAGGGAAGACATAACACAATATTGAGAAAAAACTGGAATTTTTACTCGACAAGAATTTAAGATACTTAAATTTTCATAGAATGTTTATATTAGTATATGGTATAATTTTTTTTAATATTTTCACTCTTTTTGAGCCATTTATAAACAATTGGCATTTATGATTTTTTTTCAAATTTAATATAAAATATATCTTTAAATGTTCAATTTTTCAAAAAGGAATGCATGGAAGGAATACTCTTAAGATTTTATTAAAGATATTTAAAAATATTATATTATAAATAAAGAAGCAAGGTTTTTTTTTGTTTTTTGGAAGCATTTTAAGTCCTAACTTTGATTATATAAAAATTGTATAGTTACATTCTCAATAAAAGAACTCTGATAAATTCATCAATATCATATCAACTTATTTTGTAAATATCAATTTATTTAATTTTTAATTTTTATATAAAGTCTTGAAAACTTAGTACAAGTCTCCTTAAGTAGTTGTGTAATGATGGCCATTTGAGTTCATTTTTTATATAACTATACCCTTATATAATATATATGTATACATATTTATGTATATGTGTGTATGTATATTTACGTAGGGACGTAGTAAAATAGAGTGCGTATGTAATATATTTAGATGATAAATCATACATCGATAAAAAGAGATTAATATATGTATATATTGCGCACGCACTTTATTTTGAATTACTACAATTGTTAATAATGGAAATCTGAAATCAAAAAATATAAAAATATAAAAACAGATTTTAGATTCTGAGAGTAGGGAATGGATGTTTGAAAGCGTTAAAAAAAAAAAAAAAATGATAATTTTCAAGCAAAACCGATTTTTTATTTTATTTTTTTTGCTGTAATGCAAATTATAATGCACTATTTTTGCTACTCATAAATTAATAAAAGATACTATTGAGATTTTCCATCAAATATTTATATTAGCATTTTCCATACATGGAATAATAAATAAAATAAATTATAACTATGTATAATAAAGTTTTTAAATATCTATGGTTGGCGATATTTTGCAAAAAAATAAAACCTTGTAATACTACCTATTCGAAAAATAATTACTTATTTTAAAAATATACATTATTTTAATTGTTTTGAAGTATAAAATTACTATCCAAATGCATTTCAAATTATATATTATAATATTACGGCCCAACATCACAATATACAAATAAGTATAAGATTGAAATATTTTGATATAGAATAAACATATTTAATAATTACCACCCATGTTGTTGCCTGCTCGTTGATTTTGTTGATGAAATCTTTTTCCAAAAAGTATGCTTGTTCCGCTACATAGATATGGATCAAAACAATAGACGCTAAGATTATCACCCTAGCCATAGTTCAAACAGTTTCTTCTTAAAATTATAACAAAACAATAATAAAATAAAGTATCGACTGTTAGGCCTGTGAGTACAACACTAGTTGTACAACATATTTCATTATTTAAATTTGGTACTAAATTTATATACATCCCAAACCCTTGACATTATGTTATTGAGAATTTCTCAGAAAAACTTTTTAATATTGTCAAGTGTTTGTATATTACATAAAATATTATTAAATAATAATCTATGCAATTGAGAACAGTTCCATAATCATTCAACGACACACTGCAAAATAAAAATTATAAAATTCCCATGAATAATCACTCGAAAATTTACGTACAGGTGGGTGCATATACTTCTTTCTCAAGTTTGCATTAAGTTATGATATCATTTTGGTTTCATGTCTATGTGTTATTGTCAATATTGAAAAGTTATAATCAGTTTATTATCTTAATCAGAAGTCGCCTCTTTATGTTGGAGGAGTATTAAGTACCTATACTTACCGATAACACTAACATTTTACAAAAAAGAACATTTTTCTAACGCATTTTCTATATTCCCTGTATGCTATTTTTAGTATATTTTACAGAACCTACTTATTATATTTTATAATATAAAAATATAAATTGTGAACATTTTATATTAAGAATTTCGAATGATTCATCCGGCATCTACAACATGAAATAGATTTGAAATTAAAATATTTTTTATAGTTATGCATAATAATATTAACATTAGTAGATATATACTAGCAATTCAATCTTTTATACTTCCCAATATTTAAAATAAAAAAGTACTTGTGAAATAGGTAAATATTTTGTCAACGAGCTGTGGTGCAAAATTTAAAGTAGGTAGATATATATGATCGAACAAAATAACTTACAGTATATATAGAGTATTCAGTTAAAAATGTACTTAATATCCCATATTATAGTTATAGTGATTTTATATTAAATCAAATTTTCATGAGCCAATATAATATTTATGTATTAATACTAGTAGTACCACTGACAATCACAATAGAAAATTATCATTATGCTAAATTATTGAGCATTGATGTTGATTTTTGTGGAACAATTTAAGTCAAATGAGAAAAAATATCAACCTGCTATTACTTTCGGATAAATAATTACCTAATAATATATACCTAATAGGTAGTATAATTTCCATCTTAGATACAAAACTTGGTAAAGTTTCAAACGTTGTTCTAACTGCACTCAAAACTTTCTAAAATTTCCAAGAACGATCTCTAATACATTCGTTAAAATCAGTCGGTTAGGTTTTGAGACTACAAATATAAAAACGCCTCCGTACATTTCGTTAAAAAAACATCTCATAGTAAAATGGCATTCCTGTAAGTATACACCATTTTGTTTTAAATTTTGAATTTTTATTTTACTGGATAGATGGACCTACTGGTATTCTGTATTATCTATCAATGTATAGTGGATAGTTATAAGGTACCTATATAAGGAGTAGTAATGTTCACACAGATCCTCCCCTGCTGTCGGTTTAAACAGGAAAAAAAAGGTACCTATATAAAACTATATTTAAACAATGCACAGTAGGGTATTAATTAAAAAAAAAACTTAATTAGAATCCGTTTTGTTGTGTCTGAGGAGACCAGTTCCAAAAAACTCATTTCACATTTATATACAGGCTAATTTATCAAACAATATTTTTAAGTTTTTTGGAGTTTTTACATTAGTTAAGGAGTGTTCTTTGGAGACACAAACTTCTATTTTTCAACTGAGACCCCTTGTAACTAACACTAACATATGTAGCAGTGGATTTTTCTGAAAATGATTACATAATATCAGAATCAAAATTCCTACGAGTAGTATATGAATTGTCAAATTAGGAAAGCAAATCATTAAACTGATCAATGTAATAACTGTATTCAGATGTAAATTATATTTTAAAATTTATTTATTTTAAATACATTCGTAAAATAGTTGTTGTTAATTATTAAAATTATTTGAATTTCTGATGAACATAATAAGAACACAATCTGCAACTTGTAGCAACTAATTCAATAAGCGAAAAAATGTATAAAACTAAATATATTTGCTCCGTGTAGCAACATAAAAGAAGTTGAAAAATAAATTTATAAACAAACTCGAAGTCTCAAAGAATCAATTGGTACAGGTATTATTAAAAACGTTCAAGTAGATTTTCGGTCTACAGACCAAAATAAAAGAAAGACACAAAAAATAGATAAATGTGAACAAATATATAAAAAAAACAACGTTAACTTTATTTAGACATAAATAACATGACGGTGTTTTTTATTTTAAATAAATTAAAATAATACGCTTAGTTAGTAACTGGTACCCTAGCAGTTGTCGAATTAACGACGTTACATTCGTTTGTGCCTCATCTAATTTTGAAAAGACCTTTGTCAGCCAAATTTGAGTTCCACGATTTGATCATCAACCAGTACGGCACTCCATATTCTTCACCCCAACCGATCAATTTAACGGCATGTCCTCCCAAGTATGTGGCATTTTCAGATTTCACGTAAACACCTTTAAACGTTAAATTTCAGTTATAAGTGATGTTATTATGGTATTATTAATAGAAACACTAAACACGTCATGTTATCAATCGTTGGTGCTCATCGTTTACCTTACTTGTAACTGGGGAAATTGTCGTATACATCGAACGATGCTTCAATTGGTCCGTAAGTCATAACGTCCTTTTGGATGCTGTTGTATGTTAGGTAGTAGAAATCACGTGCTACAATCATGAGTAAATAGATTAAACACATTTAATCACTTGTAATACATTGACAAAATAAACCATACTGTATCTGTGGTCTTAGGATTAAACACATTTAACCACATCTAACCAGCCTCATTTGTTAAAAGTTATGATTAGTATGTAAAATTATTAAAAACAGTACATTAAAATGTAACCATAATATTTTAATTTAATGTTTTCGTGCAATATATGTATTGCTTCCTTGGATCCTTTATTTTATTTGATTTAAACGATTCTTTCTTTAAATACATTTAAAATTACATTGCCGTTAAAGTGATTTTTAATTATTTAGAATTTTTATAAATGTCAACTATATAATATAACGAATCTCGTTAAACTTATTTTTACTCAGATGATGCATTTTTTTAACCAGTTATCTTTTTATAATTTATATTATTTATGTATTTAATATTATTAGATATTAGTTTCTGAGCGATTTATGCATTAATTTTAACATGAATTTGATATTTGTATCTGTCAAGATACATAGTTAAACTAATACTTTGATCATCAAAAGTCAAAACTACAACAAGTCATTTTAATGTTCTAATTAGTTGAAAAATTATTTTTATATGTGAATTGTAAACAAAGTACTTTATTTAAAAATATTGAATATACGTTTCAAAGTTTTATTCTTAACAGCGGTTCAATTCAAAATGTTGAAAAAATTTGTAAACATCTAGAAAATGTTCAAATTATTTTACAGTAGAAAAAACGTAGTTAAAAAACAAATATAGGTAAGGAATTTCAATATTTATTTTAAATTAATTGGGTATATCATACACAAAGAATAGCAATTTTAGTTATTTTGTTGTAAATGAAAAATACTTTTATGGGGACATATATTTTATATACACATTGTAATTTTCAAAAAATGTAGTAATATTATAATATGCTTTTGCATGTTCATATTTTATAGAGTTTTACTATTACTGAAATATCAAATGGGAATATCAGATTTTAAGCTGTCACACCGTCTTCGGTCAGAATCGTTTTTCGTATTTAATGGTCATTGAATTCAAATTTAACATATCCATTACATGTATCTTCTCAATAACTATGTACACTCGATTCCAATTCTACTAAAGAACGGTTACCTGCTTCCCCCAGCCACATTTTAAATTCTGAATGAAGCAATAAAACATAAATGTTTTCAGTTTTTCTTTCTTTTATTACCTACAATGTAAAATAATTTTCTACATCATCGGGTTGGAACCATAGGGGGTCCAAAATAAAAAGTGTCCAATAGTTTTTAAAAGTGACGGAGAAAATCGAAAAGAAAAAAACAGAGAATTTTTTATTACCGAAAATTGATTCATAAAATCAATTTTCGGCTGAATATATTTTGTTTTTTAAGTGTAACACAAAAACCAGTAACCCTATATAGATTAAAATTCCATCTAATGTTTATATGAATATTTCCATACATGATAATAAATGTTTAATCAGTCAAACAATTTGAAAATAAAAAAACAAGGTGTTCATGAGTTCTTTAAAAAGCAGTTCAAAAAAAAAGAAAAAAATGAAAAATACATAATAGCAATTTCTTTTTTAAAAGTATTTACAGTTTATACGTTGAAACATTTAATTTCTATCACTATCAGAAGTGATTTTGGAGCAAAGATTGTTCTAAAATATTGTCTTAATTCTCATATGCAGTAAACACTATTTAACATGAGGTTTTTTAAGTTTTTTTAAAAACAACACAAATAATGAATAACTTACCTTCTACGTAGTCGCTTCTTCATTGATATTGTCAATGAAATCTTCTTGCAAAAAGTATGCTTGCTCCGTCACATAAACGCTGATGAATATCACAGACAATAACATCAGCACCCTAGCCATGTTTGCAACTTAGTAGCTTTAAATTTATTATGGAACAAAAATAAACACAAAGCCAACAGTTGCTGCTTGTACAACAATAGTAGAATACATTCCGATTTTCATACAACAGCGAATACAAATCTGAGGATACTCAAATGAAATGAAATTCAAGTATTTCTCAGAAGACTCTTACTAATTATTATATTCTAGTTATTATTCTATAATTCTTGTTATTAATTTATCAGAAACATATTTTATAACGTATATCATACTTAATTAGGAGTGCATTATTCGTTCATCAGTTTATTCATATCGCAATCTAAAGTTCATCAGGGATAAAAAAGTATTTTTCTGAATAATTAAATTCATGAATATTTTAAATTTATTATATAAATGTTTACCTATAGCATACAATCTATGATTCACATGTTATATTATAATATTCAAACGAATTCAACAAGTTTAATATGTATTGCACTCATCGACAGTTAAGTTTTATATAAGTCATTGATATTTATTTACAATTTTATATAATATCTATTAAATAATCATCAACATTTGTTAAATATGATATAAAAAATACTGTATATTTTCGAAGACAATAATAATATTATTAAA
Source organism: Aulacorthum solani (assembly GCA_008528875.1). Classification (NCBI taxonomy): domain Eukaryota; kingdom Metazoa; phylum Arthropoda; class Insecta; order Hemiptera; family Aphididae; genus Aulacorthum; species Aulacorthum solani. Next base: position 16,792 of record PVMI01052054.1, read on the forward strand.
ATGAAAATTATACACCTATTGTTTGAATATTTATAATTTTCTATCCCGTCCTTTTATTTTTCACTAATTTGACGAGCTTAAAAGATAAATTAAACACAAATATTTACTATAATATTGGTTAATGGTAATATGCAGTAGATAATTGACTTTATAATAGATACTACTTTCGGTGGTTCTACAAAAATACTGCAGAGGTAACTTCTGGTAAATAATTACTTCTTGTAAGTTATGGTTTACGTTTTTTGGTAACATTACATTTTGTCGTAATTTCTTAGATAAATAATGTCTAGACTTGTAAACTATATTGAGGCTTATTTTCCAGAATATATTTCTCAAAATAAAAAGTATAAAAACTAAGAATGACAGTAGAAACGGGACATTTTCACCAAATGTTTATATTATAATTTCTCTACATCATAAAAGATTGATGATAATAAATTGAATAATATTGAGCTTTTTATAGACATTTTCAATTTTTAGTTTTTTTTCTATAAATATCAATAATATTTTCCCTATCTATATGTAAGATTTGAAAATGTAAAACAAGGTTTCTCATAAATATTTCATACTACAACACAATAACAAAGTAAACACAGTTTTATTTTAAGTTCGGAATTAGATAATCAAACGAAGAATAAAGAGTATAGTTATTTCGTTATAGTCTAAGAATATTATACATTTATACGTGGGTACTTGACAATTATAAAGTATAATATTCATTATGTACAAATTCAATTTTGTTGGCCAAAATCAATTCAACTTACTGCATTACTCGTGTATAATAGTAATAAAGATTACTTTAACAACAAAAATTAACCAAATGCCATATGCTGACTCGAAAAAAATCATAAATGAATATACTAAAAATAAATGGCAAAGATTATGGAACTTACAAAACACTAAGTTAAATGAGATTAAAAGAGACATCTACCCTTGGACGAACCCGAAACTCACCCGAGAACAGGAGACGGTTCTTAACCGACTTCGCATAGGACACACCAGAATCACCCATGGTTTTCTTATGGCAAGAGAGGAACCCCCCATTTGTCAAACATGTGGCATCATGTGTCTGCATTAACCGTAAAACATATAATAGCCGATGGCCTAATCTACAACCTAGAACGGACCGAACATAGGATATCATTCAACCTCGAAAACGCACTCAGACCCAACACGAAAAAAACGTAGACATAATAAATTTTTTAAAAAAAACGAAATTGTTCAATCTTATATAAAAAAAAATGTTTGGTCCTAACGATATAAACTATCATTGTATATATTATGCTTTTCATCTTATATCATTATTGCAAATAATTGTAACTAATGGATTTTGTTGCCGATGTTATTTATATTAATAAAAAAAAAAAATAATAACAAAAATATCAAAAATTTAAGTACTTTGTAATATTATAGCCTGGCAGATAATCATTGCTCTTCATAGTTTTTCGTACACAATTGTTTTATATCATTTAAATCAAATGACCCATCTTGTTACCCAACTAGACTGTTACTGTACTTTGACTGTACATAGCGACTTCCAACATTATTTGTTCATGTTATATGATATGTAACATGAATTTAATAAATACGAAACTACTCTATATTTTTTAATCTTCAAATATCTAAATTCTAAACTATTCAACTTAAAACGGTATTATTAGTTTTATTTAAAATCGAATTTATTGTTGTATCAAATAATAAACACAACTACAATAGAACTTTTCAACAAATATTTTTCGTTCCAAACATGTTTAAAGTACAGATCAATTAAAAAAAATGAATTTCTCATAACTAAAAAGAAAACTTAGTCCTCTCACGCACTTTAAATGGGTTTTCTACAAAACTTCAAAGACATTCTCAAGTCACTATCTGGACACTTACCCCATAGTCATTGTATAGTTCATGTTCATAAAAAACCTAACCTTTAAGACAATAAAACAACAGCTAGGCACCTACCCAAAATATTTTATTAATAAATATTACCATTATTTTTCGCAATGACTTCAAACAAACCAGATAAGACTATAAGTGAAAAAGTAAACAATTTAGCTCTATTTTTTTACTGACTGTTCAATACAAAATATTATAGATGTTTTCATACACTATTTTGAGCGATGATGACTTACACATTGTAACTTACACATATGATTCAAGTAAATAGAAGTACCTATTAGATAAGTACCTTATACGCACCTATTTAAATGGTAAGTATTAGAGACCGGAACAATATTCTACTACTGTTCTACAAGCAGGAACAGTGGGTTTTGTTTCGATATTGTTAAATAACAAATTTGAAGAAACAATTTTGCAACCATGGCTAGGGCATTGATGCTATTGTCTGTGATATTCGTCAGCGTTTATGTGACGGAACAAGCATACTTTTTGCAAAAAGATTTCATTGACAATATCAATGAACAAGCGACTACATGGAAGGTAAGTCAAACACTATATATATTGTGATCCAGAAAATGTAATTTTAAATTTTATAATGTCAATTAAAATTATCTATAAATTGCTTTGAAAGAGTCGAAATATATTGATATATAATCATATATATAATATATATACTATAATATACTGTACCGTGTTTGGACTATTTTAATTTAATCCTTTTTGTAATCGATTTTGAGTTACATAAAAAATTAAAAATTGTCAATGAGATATCGGTTTTTTTACGAGAATATAATACATCGACAAAATTTTAACTTCAAATAATCAAATAAATATTTATAATAATTCTGAATAACGTTCAACTCTTTTTTTTCAATCTAGAAATAACAATTTATAAGATTTATATTCTATAAGATGTCTTACAAATGTTAGGTACAAACAAAAAAGATTGCATGCATTTTTAAATATTATGCAATTTGTAATATATTTTCAAATTTGTTTTAAAACAGTTTGCTATAACATATAGGTAAATACATAAAAAAATATAGTTTAAAAAAATACAAAGAAATAATATAGAAATCATAGAAATATCAAAAAAACTCAGAAACTTATATTATTTAATACAATAAAATAAAATATAACATTATATTATATAATATCAAATTATACAAAATGCATAATATAAACTATACAAAGATGACTATTTATAGTTATATATTTTTTTAATATTTATATAATTTATCACCAGAGTAATTATAAGCTTAGATAACTAACATTCCATGGTTGACAATTATTAAAAATTCTAAAAAAATTAAAAATCACCTTAACAACAATGTAATTCTAACTAAGTTTGAAAAAGGAATTTTTAAAAAAAATTATACAAAATAAAGATTTCGAGTGAGCGATAGACATATTGCTTGACTACAATTAAT
>PVMI01052078.1:0-11333 GCA_008528875.1 Aulacorthum solani
GAAACAAATGTAAAATTCTATAATATTGCTCAAACTGAATCCTTTAAAAATGTTCATTTGCGATCCCCTTTAGGCCTTAGGGGATCTGTGGCAGACAGTTTTTAAGGTTTTTGAAACAGGCAATATCCTACTTGGATGCAGCGAGTCTTGTAAATGTGTGCATAGTAAGTGATCATTAGTGTGTGTGATACTGTGTAAAAATAACTGTCCGCCACCGATCTCCTTAATATTATAAATTAAAGACATTGGTAGATTGAAGGAGTGAACAATTTCCAAATTTCCCGCCTGCCAAATATTCTAAGTCCCGTAAAGGAATAATGCCTTAGATTGGGTTTCAAAGTACCTACAAATCAATAACTATCTACAGTTTTAAAATATGATAAATAATAACCATAAAATGTTGTATTACAAACCTAAAAAGAGTGGTTAGTCATTCATATATTTTCATAGATAGATGCTAATAACCTATACATTGTAGTACCTAAATTCAATAGATATCTAATTATAAATTATAGTTATGTATCGACTACACTTTACATTTCAATTTAAAAACATACACATTTGTAATTAAGTACATTTATAAAGTAACTTAGACATTTATTTACAAAAGTGGACCTTTGTTCATTCATAGGTTACATTGGCTACTATCGTCTATCAGATTATATATTATAAACGTTTAATAATGCTCAATCTGGTTACATACCAATATACGATTATATTATAGCTTATATTAATTTTAATTGGCCTTATAATTATAATTCACAATAATAACACTGCAGATAAATTAGATAAAACCATTACCGTAGCCAGGATTTTTTTTTTGAAGGTGGCTGCAATATTTTATTGCTAGAGCAAATTAGGTACTACCGAGTAGAATAAGCTTAATAATTCCAAGGGCTTAAGCCTTAAAGCTCCTCCAGTGGCTAGGGCACTGGATAAAACTATACATAATTAAATTCCTAGGTACACATGTTGTGATTGTGAACTATTGTCTATATGGGTAAATGTGTAACACACGTGTTCACTGTAATTGTTTTAAGTTTTTTAAACGATCTTCTAAATAAACAATAGTATTAAAAACGTATTATGGAAGATAACATTTCTCTTATTGTAAATATTATTTTGATACAATATAAATACCTACCATCAAAAAAAACATTATTTTGAAAATTAAAAAAAATATAAGTTTTGCTATGATGTGTTGTCCGAGGTTGGTGAAATGTTTCTTTGCATTGAATCTTTTCCGTACTGGACAGTAGACGAAACGATATCTTTCATTCGTCCAACTATACCACCAGAGTTCTGTGGTCGAAGCATTTTTTGAACTACTTTTACTTGAACTGTGACAGAAATACATTCATTTAAGACAGTATATAATTATGCAAATATAATATACATAAAACATACATAGATACCTACAAGTTCAACCTAGTTTCATGTAATAACAATGGGGAGGGGGAGGATTAGTCATACACTCATACGTGGTCATTGATATTTGATCAACATCACTTTTGCCACACACAATTTAGATGACACTGTATAAGATAGGATGTGTAGATTTATACTATAAAATAACAAGTTATAACTTATAACTAGAAGACATAACCTGAAGACAACATATAAGGGTATAACGTGCTCTCAAGAGGGTAGTTTAAAAAATATACCTGATGTTAAATCAAATCAGCAACTTGTAGTTGCTTATCTAGGTTGAATTATTTTATAAAGCTATAGGTACACTGACGCCGATCCCCTAATAACATAGGACGTCTAAAGGAATTATACTAAATAGTTCCAACGTGGGACATCTGACATTTTTTGAACTTCTTCTTGGTGAGAAAAGTTAATTGTACAATCCGTTAAATTATACAAAATATAAGTTGCGTGGGTTTAAAATGGCTGATCTTACTTTTTCAACTTGTTACGCCCTTTTAGCACAAATAAAGTTTAACAATTATATGTAATAGGCTTTTTAACTTGGCCTTATTAAGCCAAATAGTTTCAACTCGTTAAAAACAATTTTGTTTAACTTTAAGTGTTTACTTTTTTGAATGACTTCATTTATTTTATATGAATATACACATTTTGGTCGACTAGGACTCATGAGTAATACTTAAGACACTGCAGGAGTTACTATAAAATCATTGATTTTAAAAATTGAATTTTATCAGATGGATTAATACAGATAGATTCTCATTAAAATTGTATTCTATAAAATATATGTATATTGTACCTATATATAGCATATAAACATTAATATATTATACATAATTTTCAGATGTTTTGAAGAACAACATTTCAAACATAATTGAAGAATTAATGAAGAAGCCAATAAGTATAATTGGTTAAAACATGCCAATGAGAGTCTCTCCAGAAAAAAAACAAAATCATTCGGACACAGTTTAAATTCATCTTATTCCAATTATGTTCATCAATGATAAGTTATAATAATTATTTTTAAAAATTACAATATTGTAATATATAAATGGGTTGTATTAAATGGTTAATTTTAATATAAAATAAAAATTACAAGTTTATAAGTTCCATGTTTTTTTAATTGTTGTATAAAATACTTGTAAATAAAAAATTATTCTTACATAAAGTAGTTATAAGTGCTGGTATATTATTATTGACATTTTTAAATTAAACATAATATATATATATATATATATATATAACACTCAAATCTATCATTAAAAATATGTATATGCATACATGTGTTGGTATATCTATACTTACTTTTAGTAATAGATTTGAACGGGTATTTCTTACGTACATATTATATACCTATACTGTTTTAATTATTTTAAATTAAATATATATTATTTACTTTATGTTTACTTATAAGAAGTATATATTTTATATACATTACACATGTACATATATATAAGAAAAGATTTTCCGATTCTTAAGTAATATTTACACACACATTTATATAATATATAGTGGGATGAATAGCAATAATTGAGTAAAATGTACTTTTATGTGATACAAATAGGACTAATAAAAGAATTTCCTGCGATGGTTGTATGTTCCCGGGTGTAAACATTAAGGATTAAGCAATACTTGGTTTATTACTTTGGATGTAGGTACCTACGTTTTTAAGCTTGTGACCCGATCGGGATGTTCCTAAAATAGCTCTAATGCTTCTAGAATGTACATGAACCTACCCTTAGATGTTCCTGTGTTACTAGGGTTTGTCCATTAACTTAAGTACACTAAAACTGAGGTACTTTTCAAACCGAGGTACAATATGTGCATATAGTGTCATAAATCCCATCCATCAATTTGTAGATTTCACAAATTATAAAAATGAAAAATGTTATTTTTGGTCAGATTTTTTGGAAGATGGTAAAAAGTGCAATAAAATTATATTTTTTTGGATTTTCCACCACTGCCATCGTACCGCATCCAGACTACCAGAAGCTCTCCTAATATATACATATATCATGGTAATTTCAGCCCCAAAACATAACACAAATGTTATAATATATAAAGAGGTATTGGCATGAATAAAATGTATCAATTTAAATATTAGTGTGTTTTTATATTACCATTACATAATGTTACAACGACGTAGTATAAAAACCATTTTCAGATAAAAATCGTATTTACACCATTGAAAATTGGTATATTTAAGTACCTATCTACTCCGTACTCGGAAGATTATTGAAAAAAAAAGTCATGTGTAATAAATAATAATTAGTTAATAATTAAATTAAAACAGACGTAGGTATATAGGGTATTATCATTTTTAATTATGATAATAATTTTTAAGGTATTCAATTTATAATATAATTATAGGTAACCTATTTACGAGCTACTAGTACAATAGTACCAATACTATTTTCAACTTGTGAACATTAATTATTCTTGTACGCACCATTAAACCTTAGTAGATATTTTCATAACCTTATTATTGACCTTAAAAATATTATTGTAATTTGTAATCTAATAAAATTTGATATTATGTTCATTAATGCAAGTGTATAAGATATCTACTTGCTATAATACCTATTGGCTATTATCTATATTAAAGTAGAAATATTAAATATAATATTCTTAAGGTTAATATAATTTTTCATGTAGAATCCATCACACTGGTATTATAGTGGTATAGTAGTACCTACCTATGGTCTTATATAAGTTATTAGGTTGTTTGGTATTAGGGTTAATTGTAAGTGGAAAAATTATTTCATTTATAGGTGCAGAAACGAATGTGAAGTATATTATTAATCTATAATGTATTACACACATTAATTTGGATAACTTTAGAAATAAATAAAAATTAGAATTATGGTTATAACTACTATTTAACTTTTGTTATTTGTTCAAATCATAAGATTTAATAATAGTTTTGAAACTTACCTAAATATGATGTCAATAGGTCATTGACTACTTTAGGTTGCTCTTGATGGGGAAAATGCGATGCATTATCAATTATTCTTACAGTAGATGTTTTTAGAAATTCTGTGGACCTGATAAAACTCTCCATTTGCACACTTTCATCTTTGCTACCGATGATGAGCAAACACGGAACTTGAAGCATGTCTTCTTCTTTATTTAGTGAATCATTATTACTCCGAGGCTCAATTCTATAGAACGGTAAGTTTCTAAAATAATTTATAGCACCCGTCCAATCCTCTAAAAAATAAACACAAATATTTCATTAAACTGGAGTAATATTAATTGCATTTATAAAAAGACGGATAAGAGAATGTCGGGGCTAGTTGTTTGTTTTCTTTCACTATCCCAAGCGTATAACATGGACAAAACGCATTTAGGCAGAATAATTTTTTTAAATATTTTCGAGTAATCTTAGTATAAAATCATTCATTACAAAAAAGATAAAGGATAATATTTTTGATTGTATAAAATATTAATTTGTCTGAATATTGTCATATCCTCAAATATATATTGTCCTCTATATTTTTTTAAATAGGTAATTTTACTCTAAGACTGCTCAAAAATAATAAAAAATGATTTTAGATAAAAGCAATTTATTTATATTGTGCATGGGTCTGAGGAAACAAATATTGTGATTTGCGAGATATTCTATTAAGTGAAGTCCAAAATTAATAACCATCGTTATTACTTATTTATATCATAAATAATGATCACCTGTTCTAGAAAATGTATATTTATATGCGTCGATGTAAGATAAGTCATCACTTTTCTTATTCTTAGATAGGTGTTGATAACACTGGTTGATTATTTTTAAATCACTTTGCAAAGCTTCCATTTCCGGTAAATAAGGAAGTTGACTGAAGCAAATCCAACTATAATAAAATAAAATACATTTCTGGATAAAAACGTTGACCTTTAATTACTCATCTATTTTTTTCTCTTCTTGAGTTTATTAGACTCTTAGGACTTATTACTTATGCTAATAAGCAATAACCATCTGCACAAAAACCTTTGTCTGTAATGTGTAATTTTCTTTTTATATAGCAATGCTACCCATCTAATTTTAATATTTTACACTATGTACAGTCGACTATATAAAGCCTAAATAAACCCATATTATAGGTACCTATTGTACTCATTATAATATTTGTATCTCCAAAAGCTTCATTATATTACAATCAATAATATACATTCTACATTATACAGTTAAGATTCTGTCGTACTGAATCTAGTTTATCAGATGTAATACCGTAAGTACTGTTGTATCACTGATTTATCCATTTAAAAATCTTATATTTTACAGATAATTGTTTACTATTCCTTGTGGATTAACTTAAAGATTCTCTTGACTCAGAGATATATATGAGTAAAATATTTGAATCTATAAAAATCACTATTTACTGTTTTACCCTGTAACTTTAAATAAGTATAGGGAATACCTAATTAAAACTGTAATGTTTGAAAAAATACATATATATATATATATATATACTGCACTACTTGTATTATCGTTATCATTTTGTGTGTTGCAACTTCCATTTTTATTTTTATATTCATAAGGAGAATATTTCTGAGAATTTTAATACATTTTAAATGAATAATTAATTACTAACTACTAATTAGTTATAAATTATAAATATCTTAAGTGGATAATTGCATCAACATTTACTAAAAATACTGAGTTTGAGTAGGTATTCAATACGATGCATGATAAATTACAAAACAAATAGCGAATTAAATAATTGACAGTAAAGAGTAATAATATCGAATTCGGAATAAGCCGCACTAACACTATTTAAAGGATTCTCTGTGTTATGATTTCGCATTTTATTGTACCGATACCTATGCAATACTGCCAATACTTATATATGGTATAATAAGCTCACGATTGATGTGATAATTCTGGTATTATTAGATCAACTTACTTTTTGTTAAAGAAACTTGACGAAGGTAAGTACTCTAAGTAAACATTGGGATGAGGACATGAAATGGCTACAAATTTTGATACAAATTTGGGCCACAGATGCACCAGATACCAGCCTAATAGAGCGCCCAAGTCATGGCCGATTACGTGACATTTATTTCGGCCGTCCACTCCAAGCATTGACAAAAACTCGGCAAGCTCGTTGACCAGATTTTCAACTCGATAACTTTTGCGTGCGGAAGGTTTATCAGAGTCACCAAAACCTTTAAGGTCTACAGCAATCACTCTGAAATACAATAACTCTGAATTACAAAATGTATAAAATATTACTGGCACCAAATCTTTAATTTTAAACTTTTATCACTTTAAAAGTAGGTAGGTAAGTACACTAAATATTATTATTTAATATTAAACACTGACCACTGACACAGATTTATATTTGAAAATTAATTAGAATTTTCAATTTTCAATTGTAATATTGTAGATAGAAATATATTAATTTATATTATTTTGTCATTTTCTATTTCAAGTTAAGTTTTATTTTTAAATGTATAAAAACAATTAAATTACCAGCCAAAAATTTGAAATTAATTTTCTAATATTCTAGTATAAAAAAGCTTTTTTTGCTTAACACATCAATTTGTATTAAAAAACATAAGGGCATATTAAAGCTCATAATTCAGTGTTTAAGCGTGTAAATGCATGCATTTTTTGGTAGTACTCTGTAGGTTCATAATCTCGGCCCTAAACTTATCAGATTATTGAAGAATATTTTTGATGGTAGGTAGCATCACTCTAACCACGATTAGCGCATGGACAATGTTAAGTACACATTTTCAGCAAATCCCATGCATATACACTACCTATTTTTAAGTAGTACCTAGTTGCTCAGTATAACTACTAAATATATTAAATCTATTCAGTGGTTATGCAGTCATGTGGCTACTTGTAATTATCTTAATAAATGTTTATTAACAAAGTTTTTTTTTTTAAATAGGTTCCTAAATTTTTTTGGAATGCCTTCAAAATTGATCAATTTGTTGAACGTCTTAAAAATTGTTTTTGTTATGCTCTCTTAATAATATCAATCAATGATTTATTAAAACAATTTAATTAAGCATTTTATTTGAATAATATAATATAGGTATAAGTAAATAATTACTCATGCTTAAATTTATTTTAATCAACTGTCATATTGATTTATTATAATATAATAATATACTGTTATATTATTATATTATAGTTCACCGGTATAGTCATGCAAAGGCTAAATTTCGTTTAGTATTAAATTGTAATCTTAATTTATATAGTTCATGCTCATTTCAAAAATATTTTTTAATATTTTATACATAAATATATTATTAAATGTTAATTGCAGTAAGTTGAAGGCATTAACATAGGTACATACACACCTACCTATTGATAAATACCTACACTATTTTTAATAAACTCTTGATTATCAAAAGTAGGTACCATTAGGTATAGGTACTAATAGTTTATAAGGTATTATAAATACTCTAGTTCATAAAATTGACCTTGGTGTATAATATAATAGTTTGTATACTACTAAATATAAAACAAGCATCTGTATAGTGCATTTATAAATTAATTAAGACTTTAAATAATATATTTGTTGTATGAGCATCTAATAACATAGATTACCTATACTGCAAATGAAACAAAAAAAATAATAATAATAGGTATCTAATAATATCGATATAGGTACTAATTTAAGTCATGATTAAAAAATGCCACCTGATAATAACATTAATAATAATTGTGTAATACGTAGACAACACAACTAGTACAAGGCTTTACTACATTTTAAAGTTGGTTAATTAATGTATTCTATCTTTCAGGTATTTAGGTACATCATAATTTAAAATTATAATTAACAAACAATGAGAGGAGTATTTTAATATTGCACATAGTGACATATTAATTGTGTATAGCTGTACAATATATACGTGTATACCTATATATGTATATAATATTGAATATCTATTATTGTGTTTGTTGTGTACGCCTGCACTAGCTTACACTTTAAACTAAGATTTTTTATTCATCGGAATACAAGAAAGTATACACATTTATGCAATTGGTTTTATTTGATAGTTAGGTACCTACTCAAGATTCGTTTATGTACTGTACAACTTCATTGAGCTAGACAACCACCCATTTTCACCACCAACTATTTTTCTTAGCATTTCTTCGATGAATTTAAGTTTTCAGACTTATTTCTTGTTAATAAACTGTGTGCGTGATAGTTGACTAATATAATTTGAAATGTTAGATAATAAACCAAACATTCAAAATGTCATCAGTTGAAAATTTTTACAGTAAAAAATTAGTCCTCTACAACTAATGAAAAAATAAAAAAATTCTTGATAGTACGAAAATGGGCGACTTTCCTTTAAAAAAAGATGTCGCACTGCGCGTTCGTATATATATATATATAATCATATATACGTCTACATATTATGGTCTATATTATATTATGGTGTTTACTGTTTAGTGTATTCAAGATATATAGACACATAATAAACCTATCAATATTTATGAAAAAAATTACAAATACACCTAGACACGTAGTACCAGCTAGTTAACATCATATACCACCATACTACTAATATAATTTCTGAAATTTTTAATTTTTAAAAAAAGAACTTTAATTTGTTATTTTATTTGTATATACTTATATCAAATTAATAATCTGAAATATTAATGGAGTTAAAATATGTACATTACATTTCGAAAAGAAATTCATAAATCATGAACTGTAACATATTCTATATAGAGGTCATATTTTGTTTTAATATTCAATTCAAAGTATGTTGTCCTAACTACCGAGAAACGTGCAAAGAGTGACTTTAAATTTTAAAAAAAACATTTACCCAAGGATAGTATTGTCTTATATTATGTTCAACAACGTTATTGTTTTATTATTAAAGACTCAAAACAAATACAATTTATAAGCTCTTAACGTATCTAGTTTGAATAAATTGTGTAAATAAAAACAATGTAGGTGTATTGCAGTAGGTACATGTTCGGCCATTGTGCAATAATATTCGTATTATGTATCATCATAATCATGAAGTAAAATGGTGTTAACAACATAAAATAATTTATATACCTAATATAGACTATCAATATAAAATGTATAAAATTTCTAAATTACATATTACATAGGTACTTATTAGGTAGTTGTATACCAATATGTAATACAATGTATTTAATATGATTTTACTACAATAATATTATAATGAGACTATAGTAGGTACATAATAGTAGGTACCTAATGCAATATATGTATATATATTCAAAACAATTTATTTTTTAATTACAGTCGAGCTTGGTTAACTCCAATTTTGTAACTCAAAATCGTCAATTTCTCGAACTTTTTAGGTAGTCAATTAAACATTGAGTTAAACAAGTTTGGCTGCAATATGATTTCTATAAATGAAAGGAAATACCTAATTAAATTATTTGATATTTAATAAAAATTCCAATAAAAATGAGTATTATGTAGGTGTCTAATACATATTTTGGTTGTAATCGTTCAAAAACAAAAAGTTACATGAATAATACAATATAGTAAAAGAAAAGAGCAACAATAAAATGTAATCTTTACAAATATTTATTAAAATAAAATAATTTATCATGATTTTTCATTCATTTAATATGAAATATTAAAATTTTTTTAGAATTTAAAATTCCAGGCTCTAGTAAAGTATTTGCCTATAGTAATAATAATTACCTGTTGTAATAAAATTATAGGTGATAATTTAAAAAAAATAGGTAAGTATACTTACCGAAAATGTTTTGACAAAGTGGGTATTTGATGATGCCAACTAATCCAACAAGATGGGAATCCGTGTAGTAAAAGAACAACCATTCCATTAGGGTCACCACATTCAACGTAATGCAATTTAACGCCCTAAATAAAAAATAATAGTAGTTAGTAGTACCTAATACCTGGACCTAAGGTTGGAACTTATGAATTTGCAAGATATAAGAATATTAATTCATGGAAATTTGAGTATTTATAATTATAATGTTAAGGCCGGCCGCACCAGAGCAACACCAAAGCAGTGCAGTTGCAGAGCAAAATTGGTGATCTTCGGTTTAATCACTATTATAGTAATTTCATTGTGTTCAACGTTGACCCATTGTGATGAATTAATAATTTTACATTATCATTTTACACAGCTAAAATAAGCACATTTTTTGAATTGTTATAGGCCGAGCAACGCGTTCAAAATTATAGTTGTTTTTTTACTGAGAACATGTCTGTTAGTCTGTTTGAGAGTTTGTTTATCGTCAGTTTTTAATATTGTGTTGCTTACGTGCACATATATGACAACAATAGAAAATACAAACGATAAGAAGATCTCCAGCCAATGTATTTATTAAGGATGTAATTTTAAATTTTCGTTCGCCAATATTATTCAATCTGTAGAAATGCGGAATTAATTACATAAAAAAAACAATAATTGTATTTGATGTATGATTAATATTTATAACATGGCCACTAAACGATTTTTTTTTAAAAATTTTTAATTTTAATTCGAGAAAATGTTTCGATAAAAACACAACTGTGCCCAATGACCGACGCTGAGTCAATAAATGACACTAGGAATTGTAACTCGACGAAAATAATCTTAAATTGAATACCAATACACAAATGTCACAAATATCATACAGGTGTATTATACACTTTTACACGACCGTGATTAATGAAAACTAAAAATTACAGGGCGTCAGTACCTACACCCACTATACTTATATCTGCCCATATCTACAGTCTAAACATTGTCTATCTATTTATGTGTATCTCCTTATATTTCATGGCACATTTTTATTTTAGTAATAATTTATGATATACTGATCTATTCAGTACCCAATTACTGTCGACGAGTAATGGGTATAAAAATTAAAAAGTGTGGGATTTGATGGTTTCAAATTTAGCTCTTTGGCAATTTTCGATGTGAAAAATCTTCGTGAC
>PVMI01052090.1:0-10359 GCA_008528875.1 Aulacorthum solani
GACAACATTTATCAAAATGTTCGAATAAGTCCGAACATTTAACAAGCCCAGAATTACTGATAGTATCTGTACCTATTATAATATTATAAGTTATCAATATCAATTACTTTCACTTAAATTAATACATTTGATTTTATCGACATTGTGGTCTATCGTCTCCGACAATGGTAATACCGTGATAATCGTAATAACCGTAATAACATATAAATATAATTTAAAATGTCCTAGATTGACATACCGCGTCCACTCAGAATCGTTTTTCGTATACAATGACGTTATTTAATATTCATTGAATTCAAATTCAATACCATCAATTAAATAGTGACCCAATTGTATCTACCTTCTATACAGCAGAGCTACATCCACTTACCCGCCCTTTTTTAATTTTCATTAGCTTTTAACATATTTGTTATTACAGTTCGAAAATTGTGGACAGCAGCAGGAAATTGATCGGCAAGGGTCATAGTGAAATCAAACACCAAAAAGTACATAAAAAGAGCTTATTCCTCGCAAACTACATATTATGTAAAAACTATAGTATGGTGTTTAGTCATTATATTAAATTAAAACTGAAGTGTTCGCGGTTGTTCTATTGCAAACCTTGTTATTAAATTTTCAATGATTTTTTTATTTTTTTATTTATCCGGAAAGAACCACGAACTGCATGAAATGCAGTAGCGTAGAAACCACGATATCGGGTGATCGGTTATCGCAACACAATTTGATCGATTCAAGGCACAATTTTTCATTCGACTTTTTTACTACACTAGATAAGGAACTGCTATATTAGGTATTTCTATAATTACCTATCAGTGAATCAAAATATTTAAATTCAAAGAAAAATATATTTTTTTTTAAATGCTGATTTTATAATCATATCGTACATCCATTGCTTTGCTTTTGGTGCATAAATGCATATATATTTTTGAGAAAACATTTCGTGATTTTTTAGTGCTTAATATAAATCAGAGCCCATTGAACATATATTACAACATAGAATACTATATCTTTACTCTATTTTATATAGCATTAAAATTAGTAATTATTATTATTATTTACTTTTATTTGAAAGTTTTGTCATGATAACGCTTAATAATTCTTCATTATTCCGCTAAAATCCGGAGGCAGAGTGTGAAGTTGAGAAGCTTTTTAAGTCCAAAGCACTACAAAGTACGACTACCTATCGGATACTTTTCTCGTCTAGGCGTCTTTATAATCTGAGTTCTCTCCCGCTCGACGTCTACGAATTATACAGCGAACTAAAGTTTAAATAATTATAATCGAAACTTTTTCTTTTGCATTAAATGTTATAACATTGTATGTATATATTATATTAATAGTATTACTCTGAGTTATTTATTAATACCATGATATAAAATGTTTTCATGTACAGTTTAAAACCACATTAAAACAGCCTCGCTGTAAATCACCTTACAGTGGAAAAATTCACATTATTATGTGCTATGCGGTTTAGCATGGGCACCCGAAATAAATTATTTCGACTTTTTAACTTGGTTTTTCAAATTGTTTATGTTTTCGTTTGACTAATGTAAATTTTTTTTCTTACATTATAAAGAATTGTTTATATTTTTTCTGAATTATTAAACCTTACTTTCGCTTTTATTTACCATTTATGCGTATATTATGTAAATATAATCGTATTGTAAACCAATGTAACGTGGTCGGGGATGACCCGTTAAATATACGATATTCAGTGAAGCTATTTAAAGGCATGTTGCTGGTAATGTATTGATACTCCTGTGCAGACCCAGTTATCTGCGGAACTATTAGTTTTTTTTCTACAAAAGTATTACAGTTTCTTTTTATGTGTCCCGGAATCCCACACTGAAAACATAACGGTGGCCCTTGTTGATTTCCATAAGTATAATAATTAGTATGAGGTACTATTCCCTGATTAATTTGCATAGAGCGTTTGGTGTTGGCTAGTTGGTTAATGTTTTTATTATTATAATTGTAATATTGAAAAAAGTTTGGTCTGGGAAATTGGGTGTTTGTCATCTGGTTGTTATTTGTGGAATAGTTGTAATTCGGATAAAAGTTTGGACTTGGATTATTTTGATAATATTCATTTGGATTATTAAATATAGGTGGTTGGTAGTGTTGATTTCTATTATAAAAGCTGAATCCATTGTTATAGCTAGTTTTCCCGCCGTTCTGATAATAATTGTTACTATCGGAGATGATATTTTGAGTTAGTCCAATTTTGATTTGACCTCTATGATATTTTAAAATCTCCATTTTTTCTAGTCAATTTTTCTACTTCTCCATTTACCTTATCTTCCGATCTCAATAGTTTTGTTACTTCTAGTTTATCAAGAGTTTTTTTAATGCTTGCGAACGATGTATTATCTGCTAACCTTATTAATTGAAAAGTTTCTTCGGGTAATCCTTTTAATATATGTTCACATATTTCTTCTTCGGTCATATTCTTGTTTATTTCATAACATATTCCTATTATTTTAATTATAAATTCTTTATATGATCCTCCTTTTACTAGTTTCAGATTTTTCAATTTTGTCATTAGTAAATGTTTATTTTCTACTAATGTAAATTCTGCTATTAATTCACTTTTGATTTCGTTCCATGTTATAATTTTCGTTTTTTAATTTTAATTGCTCAAAAAATCTTCTGCTGAGTCTTTAAGATATAATTGTAGGGTAATTACTTTATCTTTTCTTCCCACTCGTTCACGACAGATATAAGTTCAAATTTTTTTATGAATTTATCTATATCCTCGTTTTCTTTCAATGAGAAAAAATTGGGTCTATGGTCCATTTTTATACTGTGTTTGTTTTTTATCATTTTTTTGAGATTCTTTCAATATTATTATTAGTTTTGATCTGTTTACCCGAAATATTATTCTGGGTTTCTACTTTGCAATGTAAACAATCTGCTGTAAAATCTTTGCTCAACTTTTGATTTACTAGTTCTGTGCTTTTGCAAACTTCTAAACTTTAATTACACTTAGAGCTGGACGTATCGTTATTAGAATTATTGTCTACCCGATTTGACGTTTATAATTCACAAAGATGATTTTGGAATTGGTGTGTAATACTAACAGTATCTGTTTTTTTTAGAATCGCCTTCGACAACCGTTACATTCAACAAATTTTGATCACTATTTGGTAAATTATCCTCTGTAAAAGTTAAATCTATTTCGTTTAAGCTATCTTCAAGGTCTTCGTCGTTTCTAAAACTTTTTACTGCTGATTTCGCAAAATTCCTTAATTCTCCAAATGTCAAATTTCACTATTTATATTACAAAAATTTAAAAAACGCACTACCTATTTCCTGTTCATTTAATAAATTTATCCACTCTACCGTTGGCTGAGAAATATTTAAACTCAAATTTCTTTTGTGCTGGTAACATCCACTCTTTATTTATTACAAATATACTGTTCAAATAATGACTAAATATTTGTATGAATGTTTAGTGTGCATTGAGGATTTGATAAAAACGTATGAGCTTTTCATATTCAAAATAAATATAGGTAATATGTATAAAAATGGATATACGTCAATAGACATATATATATATTCATAGCGGTCAATTGATAGCACGTACATTGATCGCGAGCGACTTTTCATAGTAGGACAATTTATAGCGCCGAATAGAATTCAATAATCAGTCAATTATGAAAAAAAATATACTGTAGTAATAGATATTAAAATTAATGTTTAGTTAATAAAAGTTATATAAACAATTTGACAATTTGACAATAATTATAGATATTATAATACAATATTTATGTTAACAATAATAATAAAATAAATCGTTTAAAAAAAATACTACCTATATGTAGTAATAAATATTACAAGTCACAATTTAAATTTAAATCTAATAAAAATCTAATATTCAAATTTGGCGATAGTAATTATGAGTTAAGACAACCATGATAATATATTATACCTTTAGCTGAAAATGATGTGCTATGCCTCTAAGATGATCCTTAACTGTTCTATTATCATAATATAAACAATTTTTTTTTGATTTTAGTACTCCGATTTTTATAAAACATTTTTGACGGTGGTTCCATCCCTGCAACATATTGTTCTATTTTCATCCTATTTACTTGCTCCTTTATTTGCAATGTATTTATAAACTTCCATATTGTTGGGTGCGATGAGGAATTTAACATTGCAGAAAAACAATTGTGCCACCCTTCTACGGAGTTATTTGTTCGGGGCAAATCAGCAGACACTAAAGAATAGCAGATCCATATATTTATTGGAAAATTAGGGTCTCTTCTTTTTTATTTCTGTGTAAGAGACCGATCCAATTTCCCTCAAAATAATCTATTAATGGCATCAGTATTTTTTTCATTTTGATTATAGAAATCGGTTTCTAAAAGTTTCTCAAATGTATTAACAACTTTATTTGTTGGCACATACGCCAAAGCTAGTAACATTCATATGTGTAATGCAAAATCTGAATTTTCCCTACATTTTTTTTTTTGTAAACCAGTTTCTTGAACGTGACGTTATACACATTGTGATAAATCAAATAAACATCCATTTATAGGTTAGGGTAAATTTGATAGATTTGAATATTTTTTTTAATAAGTTACAACGTATAGTTTTTACATTTTTGTAAGAAAATACAAGAAAAAACATTAAGAAATTAATTAGGGACCTATTTATTTAACTGTAGTCATTAGAGTGATTGACATTCAAATTCTTATCATACATTTTATGAATTTCATCTACTAATTTGTTTACAATTTTAAACATAGGTCTTAAGTATAGACCCAAACACCCAAATCTACTCTACATCTTGTCAGTAATAACATTTTTTTAAGAAATGAATACAAATTTTTTTTTTTGGGAGGATGCTAACTATGCATTTTATACATAAAATAGGTACAAAAAGAGTTTTATTATTAAATAATCAACAAATTATACATTAAATAGAATTTAATTATAATAAATAATAAGTATCAATAAAAATTGAATTAAATTTCTTAAAGATTAAGACTTTATGTATTACATATTTGTGTTGCAGGTACTGCCATTAACACCAATAACAATTTATACAATTCTGATTTATTTCCTGAATCAGAATTAACTTTCTCTAAACTGAAAATAACTTTCAATTCCAGTTTCTAATCACATCATTATGGTCCAAATATCTTTCAGTAATAATGTAGCCACACACTTGTTAGTTTGAGTAAGAGGCCATTGGAATCTTTGATCCAAACAAATTGCTAAAAAATATAAAAATTAAAATTGTGTACCCATTTACATTACAACAATTATTGGACAATCTATCAGAATATAAAAATATTAGATACAATATTTATATACCTGATGAAACACAGAATTATTTTTCAAAACTAATCCCCTCGTATTCATTATTATAGTAATGTATGTATAGTACAATCACAGTAATATTATCATTAGCAAGTCCTGAATCTATTAATTTAACAAATCACCTAAACTTCATGTTTCTTTCTGAAGCTCAATAGTAGCTGTTTTTCAGGTAATAGTACTTGAAGCTAGTAAAATTTAGATAATATATTAGATTACGGTTTTATATAACATATTATCAACAATAATAATAAAACTTTATAACAAATATGTTATCATATTAAGGTTTTTATTCAAAGAAAAAATTAAAATGCACCATTTTTTCAATTGAAAACCACTCATTTGTAAGTTTAAGTTCCTTGAAAGTATCACATAAATCAACACAAGCGGATTTTAAATCTCAAAGGTGTTTCAACATGTCAAATTGACTACACCAGCATATTTTTACATCAATAATGGCTCTTTTTTTCATTATTATTTAATTATACTTACATCATATATTTAATATTCCAGTTAGAATTTATTACTGTTGGAGTTCTGAGTTTCTTAACTACATAAATCATGAGTTAAAAAAGCAGACAAATTACATAATACTATAATTACTATAATTTATTACTATTCAATGTAGGGGTATATTCAATAAATTCCAAGTTCTCATCAAGTTTATTCAGATTAAAACGTGAGTGTATTCAAATACAACTAAAATGGATAAAAAAAAATTGAAAAAATCTCAAATATTTTATATTTTTACGACATATTATTCTAAAGGTATATATTGTATAACATATAAGATATAACTTATATTGATTATAAGGATGTGTGTATCTTGATAATTGCATACAACTTATTTGTTTATAAAGTTCACTAGTCTCAAGGTTCATAGAATAAGGACAAACATTGTTAAACAATAAATACATTAAAAAAAATAAAACCTATCTATCAGAATGTACATCATTAGATAAACAATCATTTATTGAAATTGATTTACTGAACAAGCTTTGTAATTAATTAAATTTGAATTCCGAGTTTTTAATAAATCTTCAATTACATAATATTGTAGTGTGTGGGCAGTACAACGTATTGATACGATTACTAGTTTTGATTTATTATCAACACTATGTATATCAGTCAAAAAGTTGATTTTAACGTTTTCCAATTGAAGATGATTAATTGCTGTCTCTGTATCTAATTCCCGGAAAAGAATGTTTATTTCTTCTGGAAAAAGGCAATTTTGAGGAAAATTTTAAAATCTGTACCATATCTGCAGTGTCAATATTAGTAAATTAATGTATTCCACATTTTTTTCATTCAGAAATTCATCCAAAATAAAAAATATATGTAATAAAAATTAACATTTTCAAAATTTTATCTCACTTCTATCATATGGACTTAAAAATTCTACCATTTTAACCATATTACATGCTTTATCGCTGGTTATTGCCAATATTTGTAGCTGTTTAATATCATACTTGTTTAGTACTTCAAGTACCCATTGAAGCAATATAATTAAATAAATTATAACTTATAAGCTTAATATAATATATGTTAAAAAAAAGTTTAAGGTACCTCTTTTTTAGATTGTTTGCTGTATGGGGTTCTAAAGGTTCAATCATTGCTAATGTTTTTACTACATGAGTATTTTTGTCAGAAATAAATTGTATATTAATATAAAGAATTGATTTATTCAAAAGTGTGGCCCATCATCATTTTTAAAACTAAAAATACAATTTTTCACTAAATTTTTGAAATCATTGACAACCAAGTTGGGAGTTTTAATAACATTTTTCATTACATTTCTTCAATCGATTGAAAATGTTTTGCCAAAACCTTCAAGTACTGGGTCAATAATTATTTTAAAATCACTATCATTTATTATACAAAAGGAGCTTCCATTCGCTGTGCATGGATTTAAAGGTATTTCTCGACTGGTCTTAACGGTGATGGACTTTTTTTTATCATAATACTGTCTAATGTACATAGCTTCGTGCCCATTTTATTAGGATCTGTATGAAGTGTTACCTAAAAAAGAAAAAGAAAATTGAATAATTAATTATTTTGATATTTAACATTTATTTTTAAACCAACATATTTTGGGACATACATTTTTTATTTTAAGATTAATAATCAGTATTTTAAGTTTACCTGAACAACATGAAACATTAATTATATTATTCAAAACATGAATATTGAGATATATTTAACATTGTATATATTTTGTTTAAGATATTATATTTAAATTAAAGTAAAAAATCATAATATACTATATCAGGTATAATTATACTGTAATAATGTATAATACTAATAAGGAATTAATTTTATCAATCATCTTAAGATCAACTATCAAAATAGATATGCCAAACTAATATAATATTAATTTCTTTGAAATTTTAACTGAGTAAGTTTTTATCATCAATTAATTCATTGATTTTAGAACAGATATACTATTTTGATCTTCATCATTTGTTCTTTTATTGTTCTTGGATAGCAAATAATACATTAACCATTTTTTTACACTTCGTACTTGTCTTATTACATATCATAGTTAAATCTTAAATACATAACATAATTCATTACGGAGTGATTATTGTTGGTTTCCGCATAAAATATTAAGAACATAATAAATTTAAAAAATGATTGGGAAACCTTAAATCCATTTTCTTTATATGACATATTAGTAACTATGATATTTCAATATCCATGAACAATAAATTTCATACATAATTATTTAACTATTATGAGTTCTAGCTGACATTGATAGATAATTATTGATCATTTGTTCAAAAAAATGTTAAAAATAATAGCTTTGCTTATAAAAATGATTTAGGCAAGAAGAAAAAAAAATCAATTTGTTATAAAAATTGAATAGATTTTATCTTGACTAGACATTATCCAATAAATAAAACATAAAAAACACATTAAAATATAGTATTAAGGTGACATAAATGTAAAATATTAATAACAGTACTTAATACATCACATTTTATGAATTAGGTACTTTTATTTTGAAATGTAAAGTGTAAAGCATATACAATTAATATATTAATGTCTATGTTGTAAAGTAATAAAAAAATCTAGTAGGTAACAGTGGTAACACACGTATCATATTATATAATGTATTAGTTGCATGCATTAGAGTTAGTGGAAGAAAGTAACAAACCGATTTTTTATATTTTATATGTATAGGCACTATTACTATCGATCTAATCTGTAAAATTATAGTATTATAGAACTACAAATTTATTTTTGAAATTACATAATAATATGTTTAATTTTTATTAAATATTGTACTTATGAACCTTACAACTTTTACCACAACACTATAAATAAGTATAATAAAACCAATAAAAATAATAATTATTAGGTACTTCAGTACTTGTAGTAAAAACATTATAGTTTAAGCTATACACATTATATAATACGTAAGTCATATGAATTATTATTTGTCCATCTTAAATTAATTGGAAAAAAATAAATTTATTAGAAGTTGAAACTCCTTAAAGATATACATAGGCAACAAAGTATGCAGTATTGCGATTTGCAACTTATCAGAATGTGATAAGTGGTAAATGAACTATAGCATTCTTCACAGAGTACAGACATGATTTCTGTCGTACAATAAATTGTAAACGTCGCACAGTCGAGAGTCCAATGCTCTGTGCTATTTTGTTATTATTATTTTTTCTTTCAGATAGCACGTATACTTTTATAGTCATCTTATAGCATAATCGAACATTCGCACAAGTGAAAAGTGGTTAACAAATACCTGAAGAAAGACTATTGCTAAGCAACAATCATAATCATAATAGATGATAACAGTCGTGGGCACCTAACCTAAAAGACTACAATGTTCTTTGTTGATACTTGACACGAACGCGTTTCTATACACGTGCGTTAAACTGTCATCGGATTTCCCTCTATATTCGCTCGTTTGCGTCCATCATTTACAATAGTCAATGCTAGTAGTGTTCAGGTCAACAAGCTCTATTCGCAGGCAGAACGCTTTTAAACGACTTCCTGAGCGATATCGTCCAGTAAAATATTCTTACAGAACCGAGCTCTCGGTGAGTACTCTTTTCCATTTTTATTTTTCATGTGGCCTTCGGAGTATGGACGATTTTTTGTGCTTGCAGCGTTATTCGTTCCGTTTGATAAGTAATCGTTCTTCTTCGTAAATATTGGTTGACTTAAAAGGTCAGTATGAAAATTTTCGATTCGACCGGTTTCCGAGCACTTATTTTTTCCATTAGCCTTCCTCTTCGCCATTGAAATGCTCTTTGCATGTAAATAAATAAACATAAGTTACACACGTTATGAAATATATTATTCATCATAATGTATTATGATAGGTATTCAATAAATAAAGCAAACATTGCGATCATTAATTTATGTGTATATTTTACCGTTAAAGAATCAAACAAGTTATTTTACAATTTAAAAGTATGCTCACTGTGAAAGAAATCCATTTTTTGTCTTCAATATGCTGCATTCTAATATTATTCTGTCCTACCTGCTACCTGCTTACAATATTTTTATACATATTATTCCTACATGTGATGTTTTGTACGAATTCTGATAATATTCATCAATCATTTATTGTTTCATTGTTAAGGACTATTTTGGCAGTGAAATGTTTAATTTTAAAAAGACTTGTAGAGTCTTATTTATTAATCGGATTAATAGATAATTTTTATCTTTTAAGTTTTTTGAAGTTTTTATGAATTTGTATACATATCATTATTGATTGTATCATATATTATAATGTGCTTTAATAATGTTTGTATAAAGTAAAAACTTTACCCAGATACTTCATTGTAACTCTATGGATGTAGGGTAGGTAAATTTATTTTTTCATTACAAGATTATCTTAGTAAAATTTGACTATTGTATTTGTATATTCCAAATTGGTTAATAGTGAATACTTTCATAATGAAAAATCCTTGACCTTTTTAGTTTATGATGATTTAATTAAATTCCTAGTTTTATAATGCTTTGTGCTAAAATATTATGAATATAATATAATCATGTGATTTT
>PVMI01052097.1:0-11125 GCA_008528875.1 Aulacorthum solani
ACCATTCGAATTTTGACAAAATACGTAAAAATCACAAAAATTTACAATTTATTTTGAGTTAAAAATTCATAAGCATATATCTTTTTAAATCTAAGATTTGAAAATTCAACACAAGATTCTTCATGAGTTTGCCTATTTTTATAAAAAAAAAAATATCTACCGGAAAGTCAAATTAAATTTTTATGAGCATTTGAATAACAACATATTTTTATATTCACTCAAATTCTCGTGTACCGATATTTGTATTTTATTATTATTCAAAAACGAATAACTGTAGAACCTTGAAATTTACACCATATGTTTATTTCATCAATTTCTTTACTCGATAAAATTTTCAAAATTTATAAAATATATGTACACAGTTTTTTTTACAGACATTTTAAATTCAAATTTGGACGAAATTACATATTAAAATTAATTTTAACAATTTTGGTTATTTTGTTGAACTTTTAACTTTGTTGAACTTTTATTTTATTTTAAAGCTATTTTGTTGTGCTACCAATAAGTGAAGAGGAGCAGCTTCTTGAAGAGATACACACAATCCCATAGTACCTTGTTTATTGAAAACAACTGTAGACCAAAATCTAAAACATTAAAATAATATTAACCATAAACGTATATAATAAGTAAGTATGTGGGTGGAGCAATATTCCAAAAATTTTGTTGGATAAAAGTAAAAATAAAAATCAGAAAATATCACAATTCACCACACTAGGTAGTAAGTTCATAAGTTTTTGATTACATATTTACATTAATAAATTACTTTTATAAAGTAATTTTTCTATCGTTTGGTTTTTGTTAGAATTACCTATATTGACCACGAGTTAAGAACTTTAAAGGAGTTAATGAAATTTTAAGTGCTGAATTAGAGTCATATTATAATGATGAATATGATGACATGTATGATCAAGTTGAGTATTGCAGTATTAACTTATTTTATTTGTTATACACATACCTGCGCAGGCCAAAAATGAAAACCGGAGAAAGTGACCAGAAAATATTTTCCTTTCACAGCTAAAATTTGAAAATGTATCAGAAGATTTCTCATAAGTTATTTTCTACCTTCAAGGACGTCGAGGCTGGTACGGGTTTTTTAGTACAAAACTACAAAAACATATCTTACAAGAAAAACTCTCATGCCCTGTAGAATAGTCAGAATTTGTTATTTTTATTTATGTTGTGCCGAAGTCGTTTATACGAATATTGCGGTCAGAATCGTCTTGATCGGCGGCGACAACAATGATTCCCAACGTGTTTACTATGGAGCATGATAGAGAAGGGAAATTCTGTAACTCGTGGTTTGTCCGTATGTTCGAATTGAGCACACGATGCGTAGACCGCACGTGCTCGCAAAATACGAAGCTCAACGTCAGACTACGACTGGCTCGTAGTTTACGACAATATACGCTTAGCTAGCAGCAAGCGAATGCGTCGTCAAGTAAGAACGCACTTGAACCACGTCGCGAAGAGGCGACACAAAGCAATTCGGCTGAAAAGGGTTCACCACCACAAACACACACAGGACACACGGCGGCGACGAGCAGACACGACGCTGCCTCAAGTTTGACCTCCAGGAAAAGTCAACTTGGACTCCGGCGGGTAAGCAGTGGTCAACAACCCGGTGCTGGAAGTAAGATGAGGCGATAACGCCAGCTCTCGATCAGTCTGTGCCTCCGGGAGATAATAAGCAGAAGCTGTGTACGAATATACTCCCCCCGTGAGGCTTTGCATCACGTCCGCTGACGGAGGACCGGACGACGTAGAACTGATGAAGCCACGAAAGTCCGAAGTAGATGGATGTTCTGAAGCTGATGATCACATAACCTACTGCAAGTTGCGGTGTTAATGGCTTGCATTATTTTTCTTTAAGGAAAAAATAATCACACAACAATTATATAATAAAAAAACAATAAATGAACATATAGTTCGAATAATTACTATATGAACAAAATAAATAACATAATTATAAAAATATATAACTTAATAATCAATCGATCCCAAAGCCCACGCATTTTTAAAAATAATTTAAATACTTATAATTTATAAGATGTCAATAATAAAATAAACAGGTGGGTTGGACGCGTCGTGTCATTTAGCACAGCGCTTATATATGACACACCAAGACGCAACAATATATTTTTCAAAGTTATTGGTCCGTTTTAATACCAATGTAGACTGACGCCACTCAATATAGCTGGTATAATACAGTGTACACACTATACAGACTCGTATTTGGCCAGGTCTGCAAGTGCTATGTGGGTGGATCTTTCACTTGTACACATCCTCACGAGAATACTAATTTTAAGAGTACAGGACTGGTGTGACTATAATTTACACATAGGAAACGGGAATGTGCCTTTCAAAATCAATATTATAAAAGAGGTATGACTGGTAAGAGTCCGTGGTTTAACAAGTATTGTGGTAACCCCAGCCGTAATCGAGGAGACTACGACCGGACGACACGGTACGCAAAGCGAACACACCTGCATGTGTTGTCTCCGTAAGAACATTATCTGTGTTTTGTTGGAAGTTTTTTTTTAGATAATTCAGTTTTTGAATGAGTAATGAGCATTTTTAATTTACATTTATTAAACAGGCATAACTCACTTAAAAACTGAATTATCAAAGAAAAACTTCCAACAAAACAAAGATAATGTTCTTACCATCAAGTTTCATAATAGGTCGAATCACTTAAATTTTTAAGGTAACGGATTAAAACTTGAACCGCTGAACGTAAATTTGGTATGTTTTGCAATTGTAAGACGGAGACAGCACATGCGGGTGTTGCGCCCTCTTAACGAACAATAAATATAAAATTTTATGCGAGATATTTCGAAACGACCGGCGATCCGGTCCTCCGGTGAACACAAATGTATACTGCGCCTGTGCGATGGAGCGAAAACGCGTCCGTGTTCGAACAATTTGAAAGAAGAGTACATTTTCCAGGTCAAATCAAAGCCCGACTTTCAAAACTATAATTTTATAGAAGCTAAAATATCCATTCGAATAATGGAAAATATTTGTTCTTTTTCAAGCGTATTTTTTTAACACTATTTGAAGTAAAATTCAAATTTGGACTTTTATCCGACCTGAAAAAAATTCTTTTTTTTAATAAAAAAAATATTAACAAAATCCGACTATTCTCTAGGGCTTGAGAGTTTTTCCTGTGAAGTCATTTCCGTTGATTTAATACACTATGTAAACCTCTCTTAAATACATATCGGACAGTAGATTAGTGGGAAAGTATAATAATTAAGGTAGTGACCACAATATAAAATATAATTTTCAAATTTTATAGAATTGCGGAAAATTGGAAAAACCCGGCACCGACACCTTAACAAAAATGAGAAGTTTGTTTGAAAGTAACAATTAAATATTTTATGAGCATTGGAATTTGAAATGTGTACGACATTGGATATACATTGGATACGCAGGTAACTTTTAACGATTTCACCCGGACGCTACACCCGCATAAGTTGTCTCCGTCTTATAAACGTAGAACATAGCAAAACCCGTACTTGCGTGGGACAATTTTTCTCCTCAGTATTTATAGAAGAATTATCAAAATTCCACAATGCATAGGCAAGAATTTTATTTGTGTCATAGTGTCGTTATTTTTTTGATAGCATAAACCAATAATTTTTTATCATTAAATGAAAAAAAAAAAATTTTTTTCTTAAGCTAATAACTTTAATTATATTTATGTTATCAAAAAAATAACGACACTATGACATAGATAAAGTTCTTACCTATGCGTTGTGAAATTTTGATAATTCTACCATAAATACTGAGGGAGAAAAATTGTCCCACGCAAGTACAGTTTTTGCTATGTTCTACGTTTGTAAGACGGAGACAACACATACGGGTGTAGCGTCCTCTTAATCGATTTTTGATATTTTATTGCAATTCAAAAACGAACTTACGTAGATGTTTGAAATTTTTTACAAAATGTTTACATTATCATTTGGAACTAAAACCAGCGTTCGTCCTCGTTTTTTTTCCAATTCGAGCACTAATTATAAGTAATATTAAAATGGTGTCTATTGGCTATTACCCATATTTACTCGTGACTCCTGAGTTATTGAAATTAATTTATTGTCATATTTAAAAAAACACTTGTTGCAACCATATCGATTGTGGTTGTCTTGTTTACCTATTGATAATCTTTTATATATATTTTGGTAGCTGAATTTTCTCATTACGTCAATTATCCATAATTTGAACTTTTTTTGTAGATCATTCAAGTATTCGGCGACGTGCACATCTATAAATAGAACTGAAAAACGTATATATTTATGATTGATTTTAAAAAAAATGGTGCTATATGTTGTCATTAATGTTTTTACCTAATTATTAGACTTCCACATTTATGGACTACCATACAATAATAATAATAACTGCCATTAAACTGATGTAATTTGTTTGTAGGATATGTAGACAACAGTCATTTCTACCAGAAGTACTATAAAAATAAAAATGAACATCAAAATTAATTTAGTTTTATGATATTTCAAATAATATAGTTACTGATAATCATGACAGCTGCAAAACTATAAACGGATACTGAACGTCGATATCCAACTTCGACTATTTTCAAGATTGACAATAAGAAGTCAAATTGGCCCAACAGTATTAGATAAATGCAAAATGCAATTGCATGGTGGATCAGCCATACCTTAACTTTACTTCCATCACTAGGCTAAAAAAACGAAAATTATTTATACATTTTTAACAATGTTATAAATTATAATAGGAAACTACCTACATATGATAATTCTCATGAATAATAATAATTTAATCTAATCTAATCAGTTTGGTTCTATAGCTACTACCTACTGGAAATAATAAGGTAACTAGTAATTATTAATGAATTTCACATTTTTTTTTTTTATTTTATTGATTTACAATTGGTAGCAAGGGCAATTAGTTAAGAGTATGCACTGTTCTTTAGTATAGTATATAAAAACAACTAAGTAGATACGTAGATACCCATTGTCGCACACAGAGAGGGTCAGGGGTGTCGACCGACACCTATCAGAAAATTAGTGGTTATCAGGTTGATTATTTTAATTATCTATTTTGTCTCGTTGTTTGTAAGAAAAAATCAAAAACACTTAAAAATAAGAGTTATGTTATGTCTAAACTCAGATTTGACTTGCTGGGTGGGTTGGTACCGTATTTTCGATACGAAAAGTCTACTGTGCGCCACTGAATATACCATCTACCAACTACCAGTATGAATGGACTAAAATATAAAAAGAATCCTATACACCTTAAGAAATAAATAGAATTAGTGGCGTAATTATATTGAGCGAGTGTATGGGGATATATCCCCCCCAGGACTTTTTTTTTGATAACTATATTAAATTCTCGTGAACACTTGGCTAGAAATATAAAAAAAAATTCAAATTTGAAATAAAAACTAATGGACATTATGGACGATAATATTATGGTCATAACTATTATAACAGATAAAAATGTACTACTTCCGACTTTTGATATAATTTTTAACCACCTAAAAGTTATAAGTTCTTAGTACAAACACAGAATAAATTATTGTTAATAATTATTATTTTTGTAAATTAGGTACACAATTATAAGGCCTGAGATTTTAATGCTCTAAATAAAATGTCTTTATGACCTAAAAATTAACTTCATTTTTTTTTACTCACAATTTATTTTATTTTATCTATAAAAAAAGTCAAAAGTTTTTTTTTTTTAAATATTTTATAAAATTTACTTATTTACTGGAATTATTAATCCATAGTTAGAATATAATAATGTGAAGTTGATTATGACATATATCAGAGTTGCAATGAAAACATTCAATTCTACTATTTTTGATAGTCATTCAGTAGTTCATCATTGTCTGTATAAGTAACAAAGTTACATATATTTTTAATTAAATGATTACGTAGTTACAACTTAAATGATACAAATCATCATTCTGGAAAGAGAAACCACAAGATATACACTAAATTTGTAGCATTAATCCAGTATTTTAAAATTAATTATAACTATTAATTTTTATATTACATTTTGTACTTAATATTTTAAAATTATAAAATATTTATTTAATAACTTAAACTAATAGAAAAAAAGAAAGAAAAAGCTGTCTTTTATCAATTATTATTATTTTTTATGTGGTCATAAAACTATTTAGAAAAAATGTCTTAAAATGTGGTGTGTATCACAATTGAAATATCATAATCTATAGCACAATTATGGGATATGGTACTAAACCGGTTTATTTGAAGGGTTCGATTACAAAATTAAAAATTAAGTAAAATGAATTATTAATATATTAGAATGAAGTACATAACATACTATTTATTTAAAAATAATCTCCCCGACTCTGATATCGTTGTATTTTCTACATTTTTAATAACTCAAAACTCAAAAGAGATGACTACATAAAATAATAAACAATAGGTTGCATTGTTTTAAAAAAACAATTAATCTATATAATAGAATCTAAATAGCTATATGTTATTGTTACCTATACCACTATCACTATATACTTGTACTATACTGTATTATCTTTATTTAAATATCATGTTGATTGTAAATAACTTGTAAACATGTTCTGTTTCCGGCTAATGAATTTAATGTTGAAGCCGAATTAATAAATAAAAAATAAAATAAAAAAAACAATTCACTTATCGTATGTGAACACACAAAGTATCAGTACAATAATATCAAAAAAGATTTTTTCTCATAATTTCTAAATTCAGAGAATACGACATTTGAGTGCAAGACAAGTTAGAGGCTCTAAGCACATCATGTTAACTATTAATATAGCACCTGTTGTTAAGCTGTTTTCATAAATTATTTTTAAATCAAATGCTAATAACAGAACAATATAATAATAATATGTTGTTGTATAAACATTTTCAAAAAACAATAATGTTATCTTAATAGGTACCTAAAATACTCGTCAACTATGTTTACATATTTTATTGATTTTATGGGTAAAGTATGAACTATACTTATGAGAATCTCTTATTTAAAACTTTCAATACAGCTCCATAAAAATTGAACAATTTATACATTTTTAAATACAAAATCTGTCATTTGCAAATTTTCTTGATTTTATCGAATGTTGTCAATACTTGAAGTTCAAATGATCACATACAAAAAAATGTGTATTAATAATAATATTTTAAAATTATTACAACAAAACTTTTGAAGAGCCTTTTATATAATTTTCAAGCTTTTTGACCGAACAAAAAAGTTGTTTTCACATTTTTAGAAGAAAATCTATATCGATAAAAAAACTCAAAAATACTCAAAATATTTTGAAAATTATAAAATATATAGAAAATTCTAATATCTTCAGTTATTTGATTTTAAGTTACACTAAAAAAACAATATCTTATTTGTCTACTTTGTTTTTCACACAAGATTATTTTGAGTAAAAATCTTGTTTACTGTTAATGTTTCCCGATTATTAAGAAATGTACTGGTAATTGTTAACACCCCAATGTATTATTTCTCCAAAGGTGATTGATGACACAAATATTAAATTAAATTTTTTAAAAAAGCACACATACATGTAGGCTTTCATGTATACTTGCATACCTCCACTCAGAATCTAACAAATTGAAAAGTGGGCAATTAGGTACTGTACAATAGGTGTCGAGTTTACATAATTGCGGTTTTTTTTAAGAAGATCCTTATGACTTGTCTTATGAGTTACGAAGAAGTACGGAACCATGTATTACATTTTCAAGCCGTATAGTCAAACAAATTTAAAATTTTATACATTTACAACTACAAAAAAATAGTAATTAAGTTTTTGTGTATTTGAAAAATTTTGTCAAATCTTAATTTTCTCCGATCATACAAGTTTTTATTTTTAATTCCAGTATGAAAAACTTATGTGTAACCTTCTATACAATTTTAAAATATTTTGACCAAGAATACATTTTATTATTTAAAAATATATTCAACCTGCAGATGAATCATGGTTTTCATTGCACTTCCAGATTATTTTATTTTAATTGCGTGTCTGTCCTGTTTATACTCGTACGACTGCGTCCGTTGTAAATACTATAATAATTAATAACTAACTAATTTCCTCTATGATTTGAAATGTATTGTAAAGACATTAAAGTTAAAAATAAAAACAATTTAATAAGGTCATTAGGAATACTAGAAGACACTAGGTACTAAAAATAGCATAATTTAAATAATAATTGCACTAAATAATTGTACCTAGATACTGAATAGGGATCGTGGTGAATTGGTCGCGAACAATTGATCGCCGGCCAATTGATCGTGAATACAATTGGTCGCCAGGATAATTGACCGTACCAATTTACATACATTACATACCTACTTATGTTTGTTAGTCCACGCTGGTCCAAGCTGGTGCGGTATTGTGTTTTCATTGTATAACAAATAATAATAATGGAATTTATAATTTGTAAAAAAGGCAAAGATAAATTAATTTATAACGATTATAACTTATTTGTACATTTTTGAAAAATTTGGAACTGAAGAAAAATCTATCTATTTGTATATTTCACCAACTTCAACTTTAAGTTAAAATTATATTTTTAAATTTTACTAACACAAAACTCAAAATGTTTGTTTGATGATCAATTATCTTGGTGACCAATTGTATTCACGATCAATTGTTACCTTAACATAGGTACTAATATTTATTTCAATACGACAATTATAACTAAATATATATTATAATGTATAATACCTACCGATAACTAATACTGCTGCGCTGATAAAAATATGTAAATGTGTGAAAATTCCAACGATTATAGTAATAATTTTTTTTTAAATTTTATATTGGTCATCTTTATAATAATATTGTAGTGCCCTCGAATATTGGATGCGCTGAAGTGTCGCACTCCAAAATATCTGAACTTAAATTACCAAGCCCAAATGTCTAATTAATGTATAGGTACACTGTCCTATATATAGTTTAGACTTGTGTGAGTATTTGATTTCACAATTTTGGCGAGTATAGTAGTGTATATATTATAGATAGTATAGAAGTATAGTATATATAGCAGTACAGCTTTAGGCTTGTATCTACTTTTGTAACAATTCATTATTAAAATTTATTATTTATATACGTACTGAAAAAATATCCCCTACGTTCTGTCATTATTATCATTCCAACGATTTCAATAGGAAAAACTATCTGAAAAAAATATTATGACATGTAAATAGAACAGTAAAAGCAACCATAAAAAAAGGGTAAGTGTATGTTGCTCTGCTGTAAATTAGATGTCTAAAAGGTAGCTGTGATACAGTACCCGGTAAGTTAAATTAATATTATTCATAATATTATTCTCAAATTATCAGTGATGCTAGAAAATATTATGTATACTTGTTTAAAATTGGGCTGTTTTGGAACCGAATTACAACAAAATGACTAAAATCATTATATTCTTTGTGTTTATATGTAATTTTGCCTAAATTTGAAATTAAAATGACTATAAAAAAGCTGTGTTTATGTTTATTTTTAGATTTTTGAGTAACGGAAAAAACTGTTAAAGTGAACTTTGTTTCAAATTTTCAATACTTAGCTATAGAAATTGAAAATTTTACGCATTTTTTACTGCAAAATCATTTTTTAATTTTCAATTTGAGAAATATTGTCAAAATTAGAATTTTAAATGCATACAAAAGAAAATCGTGCTTATGTACTTTTAATATTTTTCAACTGCTTTTGTAACCATATATATTAAGAGTCTTGTATTAAATTGTCATGCTTTTTGGCCTAATCAATAAAATTTTATTGATATTCATAGAAAAATAAAACAAAAAGAATAAAAAAATAATAATTGAAAATGTCCGCCATCAGCTTAAAACAAGTCAACATATTTTGAAAATTGTATCAAGTATGTAAATTGATGAAATAAACAACATATGGTGTAAATTTCAAGTGTTACAGTTATTCGTTTTTGTATTACAACAAAATAAGAAAATCGCCACATGAGAAATCAAGTGAATATTCAATGTTGTAAAAATTTTAACTTCAAACGATCAAAAAACTTTAATTTGACTTTCCGGTAGAAATTTTTTTTTATATAAAGGTAGATAAACTTATACGAAATCTTGTATTAAATTTTTAAATCTTAGTTATAAAAACAAAATGTTTTATGAATATCTAACTCAAAATAATTCACTATAATTTTCGTGATTTTTACGAATTTTTTTAAAATTCTTAATTTAAACGCTCATAAAAAAATATTGTGGATTTAAGATCAACTTTTTTTTTAATTTTCACTACCTAACAAAAACTTACGAGGAACCTCGTATTACATTTTCAAGTTTTTCGACCTTGAGTGAAAAATTATGAAACCGAAAAAATAGGTCCAAATAGAGCCTAACCTAAGGTAAGTATATCGAAATATTATAACGATATAGATTAAAATATGGTCATTGCACCGTTGTTGTTGAATTAATAGACGATAACAATAAATATCTACATTAAATGATATTTAGTTATATATTCAATAATATTAATAAAATACAGCTTAAGAAAGAAAAAGATCAATTTTTTTAGAAAATATTAAATAGGTGCTAATAATCTACATATATTAAAATGAATGTTCGTTAGTCTCGCTACAACTTTATAACGGCTGGACCGATTTGGCTAATTTTGGTCTTAAATTATTTGGGGAAGTCCAGAGAAGGTTTAAAAGGTGAGTGAATGTGAAAATGTTCGGAATTCAATAAAACCAACATACCTAAACGAAGACTAAATTACTGGGATGTGCGAGATACGTGTGCCATTTACGATACACGAATATGATCCATTATGTTTAACTGTTACAGATTAGATTATGAATTATTGTACCTATAGTGTTACATATATTGTAGTTGCATATTGTTATAGGTAAAAAAACCAATCATCATTTCAAAAAAACATAGGTATAGAATATATATAGGTACTATCGTTGTAAACTTGTAACCAATATCGTTATATCCGACCAAAATTACCTAGAGCTACGCGCACAGCCGTCTCCTCTACCATTCGTTTTTAAACGTCTACAATTTCCCGTACGTCTGGCCTTTACGATGACCATAAATAAATCGCAAGGCCAGTCGTTGGAAGTTTGCGGAATCAACTTAGAGTTTCCCTGTTTCGCGC
>PVMI01052145.1:0-14109 GCA_008528875.1 Aulacorthum solani
TATACCTACATACATTCTGAAATAAGTGGCATTATATTAGTTGGTATCATACTTCTGATGGATGGATATAATGATAGTTAAGTAGTTACTAATACTACAAATAAATATTACTCGAGTGTTATCAAAATATCAAATGCCATAATTTTCTTGTAAACTTGTGTTTGATGACATTATAAACTGCGTCACTCAATTATTCTTAAATATTGACAATTTTGAGTTTAATTAAAGCTCGCATTTGCTTTCTATTTCTTTTAAGTAGATTATTGATCAATCACAATATTTAAAACGCCATAGTACGTTTCATTGTAATTTGTAAATGGTGCGATATAATATATCATTTTCTTCGTAAATAGAAATTCAAACACTGCATTACTACTATATTTCTGAATTACCTTTCATTGCTCAATTATTATCCATTATAGCCCACTCGATTCCTATTCACGAAGTGACGGGACTACAGTGGAAGTTTGTCAGTGTGTTCGATGCACGACCCCAAATACTATTATCGGTATTATATAATTACATAATATGGTATGAATGCAAGGAAAAATGGCAGCGACAATGGTCGTGTTATTGTAATGATGTGTAACAATTATTATTATTATTTTGGTTATTATCGTTTTGTTTGTGCGTAAAAGGGTCGTTCGCGTGTCTATATTCTGCAAGGGTTCGGCTAGTGTAGCATAGGACATTGATGGTGAGCGGCGATGGTGGAAATAATTATATTGAAATCGTCACATGCGCAACGGCAATTCCCTTCTTTACAATAAATAACGTAATTAATTTTGACGAGTTTGTGTACTCACATCTCCCCCACGGTGATCGACGAGAGAGTATCTTATTGTATTATAAACGGTGTTATTGAATTTCGTTGTATTTTTAATCTCACCGGATAGGTTCCTATATTTACACGTGTAAACAAGCCCCGCAAACGCGTGTGCGATATGTTTTCAAAGGTGTACCTACATATAGGGATGATACTTTTTTTCCTTCGAACACAAAATCGTTTTTCTCGTCTCGTTTTTATCGCGATACACCTGCATATTAAATATTCACTGCTCCCCTGGCTTATATATTATTTACAAACAATTTTATAGCTCCCAAATAGTAATGGACGTGAAGTTTGTGGAGTAAGAAAAAAAAATTTAGGGCATTTGGGAGCAATAAAAATATCGAAAAGCATAGGAGTAGGTATATAAATATATATACATAGCCCGGTAAGGGTGGTTACGAGCGGGAAGTGCCATGTTATTATTGCAGTAAAGTCTTCGCGATGTCTATAGGTTAGTAACTACTTGTAGATAAAAAAAAATAGCTATTGCATTTCTACTGCAATACCAATTAATGACTTTTTTAATGCCGTTATTTCTCGTTACATAAAGTGAATTTTTAAAATTTCACGGTGCGATAAATGTTTTATTCTTAAAGGCTTAAATAAGTTAAGGTTTTTTTTTAAACTCAGTGTATACATAATATACAAAGTAACTTTTTATAGTACCAGCGAGAATGCATCTTGAAAAATATTCATATATTTTACTATTATTTTGTAATAACCCTATAACGATGCTATTATAGTATTAGTTAAAATAGTATTAAATTTAAATTTTCAAATGAATTTACATGCGAAAATAAAATTGAGGAAATCCCTCATTAAATAATTGTAATGGATGAGTTAAATTTGAATTCTAATAGTAAATAATTACTGTATCTGAACGAAGACCATCGGCTAGCCTTTATTTCTAAGGGTATTTTATTATATTAAATTAATATTATAAGTAATTTATTATAAATAATTTATAATGAAGGTTTTTGCTATAAACAAATCGAATATAGGTATTATAATATCATATAATAATATATTTAATTATATTATCTCAAATCATTTAGCTAGTTAAGTACCTACTAGCTGTAATTTACTTATAATTCTCAACACAGACGACGTACCGTCGTCCGTAGAAGTATAGAACAGTGTTAAGGTTTGTGGTATAAATATATACCTTAAAATAAATCTAAATATTTTAAAAATTGCATAGTTTGGAGGGTTTTAGAACGATTGAAAATCTTTTTGGCTGAACGATTGAAAACACTAAAAATTAACAAAGAAGTCACCACTGACCCCAAAAAAACCCTAAAAAAGAATACGATTGAGAACGAATTTCCACGAAAAGTTGCCATATCATTAATTTGGCCATAATATTCTTGAAAAAAGTTATAAAATAATAATCATAATTTATAATCTTATAAAAATGAGCACAACCAAGTTACCGATATTTATGTATGAACATTTTAAAATATTTAGATTTTATAAAAATACTTAATATAATATGTATGTATAAAAAGTGTAATAAATATAATATTGTGTATAAACAACTTAGTATATATATATAACTAAATATATGTAACTATATATCAGTTATAGCGGGATAGCGTAAGCTAACATAATCTAAATATTTTGATAAATGACTAGAATTTTTATTTCCCACATACCATATACATTTATTATGAATATTGTATTTTGTACTTTTGTTGTATTGGCATTTCTTTTTTTTACCCTGTTCTACTGTAGCTATTTTCAGTTTAGTTTCTGCTTGAGTTTTAATAACAACATATATTTCTGGATGAGATTTGCGACGACTATGACGATTGCTATGCCTAACCGTCATTCTCTAGTATCTGGTATCTAAGTTACAAATAACATCCGGTTAGTCCGATGAAAGTCCGATAAATATCAACAACTAATTTTTCGATTAAATATGGTAAAGTTGAAAAAAAAAATCAGGAGTTCTCAATAGTGTCACCAAAAATAACTTTCTCAATAGTAGTGTTCTCAATCGTATTTCACTGTTGTTGAGTAAATAATAAATTATTTGTTGAAGAAAAAAATTCAAGTCCCTATAAATAATATTTTTTCAACTACAACAAAATAACTAAAATTGTTTATTTTCATTTATACATCCAATTTCATAATCTCTGAACAAAAAATAATTACACAAATGTATTGTTATATTAAATATTAAATTAAAAGTTTCTGCATAAGAAATGGACATCTTATGAATTTTCACCTACAGAAAAATTTAAAATTTTTAGCAATTTTGAATTTTGTTAAATTTATTTATTTATAAGTAATTTGTAGTACATTTTCAAGGTTTTTTTTAACAAACAATTTAATCATTCATAAAATGAAAAAAAAACAAAATAAAAGTGTCTACAATTTAATATTTCGATATAACACAAAAAAAAGATAAAATATTTTGAAAATTATATCAATAGGTACATTATCTACGACACTAATATTGTTTTGGCTTTTATGAGTGTTTATTAATTATTTTAATAGGGTCATTAAATAGATGTATCGAAATAAAAAAAAAACTATGAGCGACTAAAAGTGACACAACCTTAGTTTTTAATAAGAAATCTTGAAAGTAATTTATTATCAAACATGAAAAAAATAAAATTTAACACGAATAAAATAAATGTAAGTGGGTATCAAACTAAATCGTGTCACTATAAAAACTAAACCAAGAAGATATTGATACAATGATACATAAACTATTTTATTATATTATTATTTAATAAATATTCTCAAAATAACATTTTAATTTGATACATCTTTGATAATATATAAGTAGGTACTAGGTAATCACTCTATAGCTTTACTTAGAATTTCAAGACATGTTATAAAATCGATTGGGTTAATTTTATATTTTAGCTTTATAAGTTTCTATAGCTCATGGAAAAAATAGACAAAAAGAAAACTTAAAAACTTTGTTCATATAATTTTTATTCTAATCGATTGAGAAATCTAATACTGTCTTGTACTTTTGCTGCTTTATTGTGTAACAAGAACCATAGAATAAACTATAAAGTAAAATATTTTTAAATGTTTACTGTTTCTTATTTAAAAATTATAGTCTATACAAGTGCGTACACATGTGTAGTTATATAGAGATCATTTCATATCCGACATTGTTTATTACCGATATAGTTTATAATGATTTTTAAATGTTTTAATAGCCCCCCTCCAAAAAACAAAGTTTATTTTTATGTATAATATATTATTCACATATAATATAATTCATCTATTCAAATATAATAAGTAGGTGACTACATCGTACATGTTAATTTCCATACAACTATTAAATTATAATAAATTATATTTAATAGTTTTAATTATATTATAATCATAAAATGTATATTAAAATAGAACATTTTGTTATCAAATGACCTATGAATGGAAAAATAATTGGAAACATATTTAGTGTATATATTTAGTTATAAAATAATACATTTATCAGAAATGTGTTCATAATACATTATACGTTTTTACATTTTTATCAATATACTTTTTAACTGTATTCATTTTCATTTAGTGTATCATTTTAAAATGTAGAAGGAATTGTTTTATACATTTGAAATAAGGAATTACAAGCAGTAAGTGTTATTTAATTATTGATATAAGAAATTATTTTAAGAGTGTAACTGTTTTAATGAAGCTTAAATAATACATTAGCAAAAAAAAAAAAAATGATTTTTAACACAAGTGCCACATTATTTGCATTGTACTAATATTAATATAATAATATGATTAAACATATGCTTATAATCCATTCGCTATAGGTACTATTATCTAAATATATTAAATACCTATGCATTGTGTATACTGTATAATAAGTAATTTATAAATAGATACAAGTTCTCTTATCAGTTGAGCAACTTGGTTTTTGACAAGGGGCGGGTTGCAAAAAAATAGCAAATAAATTTGGTTCCATCATATTGTTCATACATAATTTTTATAGCTTAATAAATACAATTTAAGCATTTTTTTATAATAACAAATAATTAATAATTAAAAAAACTAGATAATTTTAACATCATAAAGATCATTTACTATTATAGGTTATTTGACTTACATTGTTCTATTAACTAAACACCAAATTTCGGTAGGCTAAACCTAGATGTAATAAGACTTGACGCTATCTTATACCAAATTATTCTTCTTTAAACATAATATAAAACGCATGTGTAGGTACTATTGAATATTGAATATTTAAGTTTATCCTTTATACCTATAATGTAGGAAGGTACCTAATATAATATTGTTTTTCCTTTAATCGAGTTAAAAAAAATACTTTACCTTATTATTCACGAATATATTTATAATTGTTAAAAATGTAAAAATAAAATTCTGTTTACGTTCAATCGGTATAATATGATAATCGATAAAACACTAAGGTATTTTGTTTGGTCAGACTAGATTAATTCGTTTTACCGAATATAAAATTCCGTATAATATTATAAGCACATCGAGCTTGGTCTTGGATTACAAAGAGGATTAAAGCAAAAAAAAAAAAACAACAACAATAATAATAGTTATAATCTTGCAAATATTATTATAAAGTTTTAATCGAAAATCCATCCTTTGTTTATTTTTAATTAAATACCTAATAAGTATTTCGGTGGTTACGGTCTGTTTGTTATCAACAGTCGTCGGTCGTCCAAACGTGTTTGGTAAATTTAATAGGGTGCGCACCATAATTTGAATACGTCCGCGTCTCAACATTGCCGTTATCCTAACGGCCTGACTAAAATATTAAACTCTAGTAAAAACGAATAACAATTGATGTGTTATTTTAAAAATTGTAAATAAAAAAAAAATGTTAAAGTTAACGACACTCGTCACGAGTCACTTGTCACTCTGTCACTCGCAAGTAGTGAGCTTGTAAAATGAGTGTACAAATTTATATTTTGACATTTAATCGAATAGTGAATTGTATGAATTGTAATATAATATACTACCTGTAGGTCTTTTGTTCAGCTTAGGTAATAATATGATGGTTACTATTTATTAATTATTATTATCATCAAATCACATACGAATCAGTAAGTATGTTTTTAATACTTTTAATATATCATTAAATTGTTGTCCCAACGTCATGTACATTAATCGTAATCAGTGGCAGCTCTGAATTTTTTGCCTAGGCTCACATATTAATTTGATTTTAATCAATCCCCTCCAAACAAAAATATTTTGTTGTTCAATTCAAAATTCTAAAACTTTTTTGTAAAGCAAGATTTTATAATCAATACCATACCCCACACCTATCACACATTCGAGTCCATATCTCATAGTTCTCGAGTTCCTTTTTTATAACACTCCAAAGTAGATAGTTTAATAACTTTCTATATTAAGCATTTAAATATTGTTAATAATACTCCTATAGGTAGTTTTTAATATTTGTAAATTTTAATTTATACCTAAAGATAATATTTTAATTGTAAGAATTACAAATATTATATGTATGTAGTTGAGAAAGATTTGGGTACTTACTAGAAGATTAAAATTATCTTGCCAATTTTAAAATATTCATAATATTACGATTTTCGAGTACAAAGAATATCATAATACTAATAGTTGGTTTTCAAAATGAGATTCTAAAATTATTTTTTTATCCAGACAATAAAGCTCTTGATTTATATAATTTAGCTATATTAATAAATAATAACTGATTATTAGTCATCTATTATGAATTATTCAATGTAGCTTTCGTTTTAATACAGTTAATCTGTTTATGAAAATAATTATTTGAATTTATCACATACCTACCCACACAAGGGAATTACATTCTCTGTACAATTTTTTTTTGTCAATCACGTGGTTCACTAATATACTCCCCCCGTGCTACTGAACGGAATGTTAAACATTATCGTAGAAAACATGGATCGCCAACCAGTTGATCGAGATCGACTGATCGATCTTAAGAGGAATATTGGAATATTTTATTAAAAATTAATTATACAAATATCTGCCATCAGTATAGAACAATATTGAAGTAACTTCGGTTTAGCCGAAATTACTCGTATTATCCCTAATGAAATAATTTAGTGGATACACGTAAAGGTCAATACTATAATGATTTTTAAGGCACCACAATATTCTTAAGGATTCTACAGCTGATTGGTTAAGTGTTGAACTGATTGACACTTGAAACATGTCTAATGTTGTAGGTAGGTACAGCAATATAATGAAAGAATTGCAACTATATTTTAGATTCAACGAAAACCTACTGTAAATCAAATAAATATCAGTTTGTATTACACCAATGTCGTCGGTCTATTCTTAGAACAACGTATTACGGATATTTTTCATGAATCAAAATTCCAGTATAACCTTTTTTTTAAATGGTATTTTCACCAAAAGTTCATCAACCTGGTATTCTTTTCCCCGAAAGAATTTTCACCAACAGTTATTGCTTCCGAAATAAAAATAAAAAAACAAAGAAAATGCACGTGAAATGTAAATATATAAAGTAAATGAATGTAACAAGTACTCTATAGAAAATTTTGTTTACGTCAGTCTTAGCTGTCAGTTGGAATTTGTTTGTTCATTTTATTTCACTATCATATTTGAATTTAAAATGTTGACTTTGACAAAACTAGTTAATGGTAGCTTTATTTAAACGTGGTTTAAATTACCAGCGAATGTCAAAACATACTAGGAGTGCACAACATTGTGTCGGAAAGAGTGCAAAGCAAAAATTATTACTGCATTTAATATTTCTGAAAATAAAGTAAAATTTTGTATAAAATGATGGATGATCACGACCGTGTTCCCGACCAAAAAGAGTATGAGGCAGAAATCATAAAATATTCGTTGAAGCGGAAGACTGAGTACTAGCTAGAGCAGACACCGCATCAAATATCACATGCAAATAGAACATGATGGAAGCAGCGTGGTGTCCATGACATAGTTGCTGCTGTGTCATTTATGTATGAGCTGTTTCCTAAAGGTAACCGTTCAGTATTTCGCTGCCACTATAGCTGTGCAATATTATTTTGACGAGTGCAGGATGTACTTGTGCACCCGCTAAAATTTCAACTGATTTTGAAAAAGCCATCATCAAAGTCAGTGAAGAAGTTTTTCCAATTGTTGGTTTTTGTCTCGGGAAGTCGGTTTATCGACAAATTGAGTCTGCTGGTCTTGAAGAAGCATACACTGATTAGATGGTCATTGATTGAAAAATGTTAATCATGTGATGGTATAACTGGCATTTGTGCCTTTTCAAGATTTTCTGAAAACTTTTGATAATATTTAATTATAATTAATGATGAGCATTTCCTCATCATGTAAATAGTACTTACATAAATATATCTTATACATTTTTAACGTTGACATTTCAATGGTGATTGGAGGTGGTCTCGACATCCACATTATTCCACTGTTATTTTTTATATGTGATGCAAATCTATACTGTATGCAAGCCCTGTATTTCAGGTCAAACAGCCCCTTCCCCCTGTGGGCCCCTGATTGTTTGAGTAATAATTATATTATGGTATGATACTGCATATATTGTACTATAATTATGTTGTCATGCCTTATATGGCTATATGTATAAAAATTCAAAAAAATTGTATTGAAAAATAATAATAACGCACGTAGTAGTCGGTATTGTATTGTAAAGTATACGTTACACAGTGG
This sequence comes from Aulacorthum solani, assembly GCA_008528875.1. Classification (NCBI taxonomy): domain Eukaryota; kingdom Metazoa; phylum Arthropoda; class Insecta; order Hemiptera; family Aphididae; genus Aulacorthum; species Aulacorthum solani. Next base: position 8,477 of record PVMI01052145.1, read on the forward strand.
ATAAGTAAGATCATGTAGTATGAAAATTCACAGTAAATATATTTATAACGCTATTCGTGTAACATTTTGTTTGTAAAATAAATTTTAATATTATCAGATATATTATTTTTGAAAAATATTTAATATGTGTTAAGTCTGTAGAAGGTATTGAATGTGTGAGGAAAAAGAAAAGTAAATATGTCTGGATTATAAGATTATAGCACATAACGTATTATGTATGTCGTGTATTATAGACTTTTTAAACAGAAAGCGTTAGAAACTTTTTGAGTTCACCAAGATGGTAGGAACATTTTCGAGTTAAAAAACGATCAACCTGTTTAATAATAACGTACGTGTACAAAATATCACAACCAACGATATTATAATAATCTAGGGTAGTGTTAAGCCTGTATAGGTACTATTGTTTGTTCATATGGGTTTTTTTTATCTCGTCGAAACAATATTTAAAAAAGTGTATATATATATATATATATATATATACACACTATATATGTACGGTAAACATGGGATTTACCAAGCGGAAGTGTTCATTTTTTGGGATCACTGGCGGAAATTGATAAAATATATTTCAAACAACGGGATTTCAACTCACAGTCGTGAACGATGGTGGTGACCGTTCGTGTCCTGGAAAAAAGGCTTTAACAAGAGTGTCAACTTAATCCAACGAACTTTTACCCGTTAGCATGATGACTAGTTTATATATTATGTATATATATACACCATTCGCAAAAGGTATGTGTGTTATAATACTTATTGCTACGCTGCGTTGCATTCGGGAAGAAGGCTAATCCAATGTGACGTCTGTTGTTTTCTAACCCATTTGTGGATATAATTTAATAACAGCCCTCATGATATTGCTCTTACTCTTGGCGTGGTTAAACGAAAACATAATATGTACGACTTGCGTGCATCAACTCACGGGCATTGTTTCTCATAAAGAATAATCGAATGTTGACAAATAAGTTATCCGATTTCGTGGAGGGTCGTATTACGGACGGTCGACGGAGTGCCTATACAATAATGTTTACTTGTCTGAGTGACACATCAACGAGTTTTAAATATTATGTTTATAGTCACCTTTCACCGAGCGTCGTGGAGGATAGACACACGGATGAGTATTAATTTCGGTACAGTGACATATTATATTTTATTATTATAATTATTCTAACGAGGCATTATTATTTCATGAGAATCGCCAGCGATATATAAAACGTAAGTCTCGTGAAATTCTTTCAGCCACTGTCCACTGAATGTCAAGCCTGCGAGGAAAGTTTTTTATTTGTAATTTTGACACTTTGGTTTCCATTTAGAATCTCTATTTTATCGTGTCGTTTTTATTATTTTGAAAAATGTTGCAGTTGAGTTATAATTTCTGGTGCAATAACACCTAGTATTTTTACTAGGTCTGTCATTTCGAAACGAAGAACTGGAATATTATATACACCGTTTAACTTTTAAGATAGTAATCTTTCAATTATATTTATGTGGACAATTTGTTATGCTTTAAAAAAACAATATAAATAACTCCTGCGGGGCTATACACACCAAAATACTGAATAACAGCAATGAATCTAAAAAATATCACCGAGGTTGGGTCGGAGGTAAATATAATACATACTTACGTTTACATATAACGAGTGTTTAGTGTTCGCAAAACTCAAATTATCATCAAATTCAAATGGTCCACTGAAAACATTTATGACGGTAGTTTAGCTGAAACGATCCCAACATTTACATTTCTTATCTTTGTTTTTCACACGCTTAGCAGAGCAAAACGATGTCTCGTGTAAGTACATAATACTATAATAGTTAACTTTATGTTAACGTTTATGCTGATTAAACTATTTTTAAATATAAAGAGAAAAATGTATTCCAGTATTGATGGTAAATATTGTATTTTATAAATTACTTTTAACGATAAACCGCAAGTAAATTATGTAGTCATCATTTTTAAAGTTTAAAAGTAAATTAATATTAAATCGGTATTTATATTTGAAAAATAAAAGTAAGTAATTAATCAGATTTAATTTAAATTATATGATCAATATCATATTTGTTTAAACTTAGGGTTAAGATGATTTTATGAATACTTTCAACTATTCAAAATTATAAAATATTCTTTATGAAAGTCTATTGTATTTATATTAATTGGTGTGACATAATTTAATAGTATGGCATTTTATACTAACTATTTAAACACACATTTAATTACAATTTGTCTAAATACTTAACATATGAATTACTAGAGTATTAGAGTAGCTAGCTTACCTATATAACCTACTCATAATATGTTACCATAATTTTTAAATATCATAATTTTTATTTTATTTATATTCTTTATTATAAGTGTCTTGGTACGAGCCTGAACATAATATTGGTATTTTTTAGAATAACATAATAGTTACGCCAAGTCAAAATTATGTTATTAAGACTTGTCTCTAGATCTTGCCCCCCCCCCCAATATTAAAATGTCTTATAATTTTTATAAAAAAATATTAATAACTCTTTTTACTATTGTATCGATTAATTTGTCTGAATTTTATTTATTTTATATAAACTTTGATTAAGAATTTATTCGTTATCTATAATATAAGAATGTAACGCAATTATTCAATGAGTTGAATGTCCTTCACTTCCTCACCAATGACATTTTCCATAAGTATTAAAGAGACACAGAGTTAGAATGAATTGTATATATATATATATACATATTTCTTCCGTTCTTCGACTTCTAGTAAATTATAATTTAATGACTATTTTGAAAAAATGTCTTCTTGAATTGTAACGAACTAACTACTACTTACCACTTATTTCTAACTTATTACTTTGGGACAAATTTAATAAAATAATATTTAAATTAATTTATAAAAATGGTGTTTTAAATTATAAGTTAGCCTTCAAAATGTATATGGAAACCATAAATTACTGTTAAGTATCTACTATGATATTAGTATTTTATTTTATTTTTTCATTAGTCTATAAACATATTATTGTGATTTTGAAAAGTTAAAGTATTAATAATGTTTAACTTTAGTCTTATAATAAGAAAATAATCGTTGGTATTCATAAATGATTGAAATCCAAAGATGTTGATGGTAACCGTTTGTTGGCTCAACAAACGCATTCACTTGGTGTCAAATGCGGGTAACTTTCAGGGGCGTACCTACGGTTTATGCTGCAATTAGGTCCAGTATGATAATGTGTGCATTAGGTACTGAATATAATACCTTTGATAACGTTTCTACGTATTTTAGACCGAAAGAACGGATATTCTCGTTTAGTCCACGAATCCCACCGGGATAGTCCATTATCTATTTCCGCATGAATTTCGGTTGTGTTGTTCATAATATTAAAACCTAAATGGATTATGATGTAACACTGTAATGTTATATTATAGTGTATTTGTATTTCATTTAATCAAAGCATTATGGCTCATTCTTATAATAATTTATTTGTATAATGTATAATGTTGATTTCTCACAAATTACGCAAAGTAAACAAATTTAACATAATATTAAATAAGTAACTTTATAAATTAATATTTCCTCTTTAGCTAATAAAACATAGTACTTTTAAAATTGTTTTTCTTTTCTTTCACATAATATTATCATACCTTTAGTACGAAATAATAATAATGGTAACATAATAATATACAATTAGTACTTTAAAACTTCCACAGAATATCTCAATTCGACGAATGTTGCTGAATCCATTATCCATAACACTGAAGGCTATTTACATTCATTAAAATATTGTCTATAGTGTTTTAATTCCTCCGAAAACTCTAGTGGCTACAACTAGCTTGATAAACTTTATTTTCTACTCGGGATTTTTTTTTTCATTTATTAATTTGTAATACCCAGGTAATACAATAGTGCAACAGTTTATATATTCCGTTGAATTTATTTGGTAAAAGAAAATTGAGGTTACTTCACAAGTTATATTAAATTGAAATAGCTATGCATATTAATAATATTATAGAGTTCCATATTTTGTTTAAACTATCTTTGAATTATATTAATAATACATTTTCAGGGTAATTATTCTTTAAATAATAAATATTGAATAATTATTTTGAAAAGTAGCTGCTTTTATGAAAATGTCATTAAAATAAACATTGATAATAATAATTTAATACAGGTTACTTATTAGTGTATCACAATTCACAGAAGTAACATTATAATGCTACCTACAGACATAAGAAATTTAAATTTTAAATGTTATTATTTGAAAAGTATTAAAATTGGTTTAGCATAAACGCTGTGCATAGCATGTAATTGAATTATTTTACTAAATTTGAAATTCATATAACAATAGGTCGTTCGTTCGGGATCATCAACGAAAATGTCTCCTTTATGTCTCGTTGTATACTCTTCAGTTGAACTTTCCTTTCTTTCCAGCGCACTACTCTATCAGACATCCAGACCTTTTAAATTCATACAATTTTCCGACCATTCTATATCTTGTATTCTGTGTACCAACTTGAAACTGAACATTTAATTAATTACATAAACTCTTTAATTCTGTAGACTGGTATTTCTATTAAAATTTCTTATTGTACATGTTGTACATTTATAATTTTCTATTTGTGTACCTATGCATATTTGTCTTAGCTTTATTTAAATTGTATATACAATGAACCATTGTACTATATTGGTAAGAGTTTAAATAAAACGGATTTACAGAAGTTAAAGTATAAAATAAAAACATGCAATATACAATAATACTAAAAGAAACATTTTTTTTGTTCATATCAAATATACTATAATAATAGTGGGTATACAAATGACACAGTACAAAAACTTATTTTCGAGTTTGCCATGTTATGATTTGTGGTTGGTTAAACGACGTCATCCAATATCAATAAAAATTAAGAATTTAGAGTAAAAAAAATTTGTTCATGAGTCATATATATTATGATATTATATGAATTGGTAATTTGTTTATTTTTTTCTACAGACCTTTATTTATTCTTACGCCAGATTCCATTATTATCTCAAACAAGATAGAAAAATAACTAAACACTTTGTATCAGGGTTAGGTAAATAATATTACAACAGTAATGGTGCTAATGGTTTGCTTAAAATATGTTCGCGGGCCTCACATAGAGACGTGGGAGCCGAGGATGTAGTGATCCTTACTTCATATAATTGAGACTAGACTGCAGTTGAGTATATAATTGGAACCTACTTTGTGTAATAATAACAACATTTGACATAAACTCTTTTAAATAAGGGTGTATAATATCACAACAGCATATCACTGAATGTTCCTAAATAAAACAAATTGAGCAACCCTCTACCCGACTGATCTTCAAATGATTATTTCTATAGTTATTAGGTCTCGAATGTTATCGAATCCACGAATACAATATAATTCGACATTAAATATATACGTTCAGGCGAAAAAAACACGATGTTCACATTTGTCGATTCGTTATAAAAATAACAGACTGTTGACAGGCGATTCACAAAAAAAAAAAACTATTGGCTTAGTAGAGCATATAAAAATATATATACATAAAATCGTCTTGGTGAGGGTTGTATTTTTTTTTTTTTTTTTAAAAATTCCGTTTGACCCGGGAAAAACGTTGGAATTTATATAAAAAAATTAAAAAAATAAAATATATAAAA